>JARHVA010002332.1:647500-825000 GCA_037957365.1 Torreya grandis
TTAATAACATATATATCAACATGATTAATAAATTGGGTAAATAATAAATAATTTATATCAATATCTATAATAATATATATTTTAGTTACATAATATTAATGGTTTAATAGAATAGGCCTATAGATTGCCAAAGAAGCATTGCTTGAAGATGCCTTTGTCACCATTGTTGCAAGGAACCCTACAAAACTTGAAATGATTTTGGAAGATATAAGGAAGGAAGTCAAGTGTGATGCAAGTAGGATCAAATCAAAGGTAAACTAAAAATGATCTCAAAAAGTCCAATGGGATTACCATTGAGAAGACTTAAAGGAAAAAAAGCAATTCCTCTAATTCCTCCGGCTTCCTTTGCCCCTTCGGGGCAACTGCTAGTATATATTACACATAGGACTATAGGGAAGGCCATAATTTTGTATGGTCTAAACCTTTAGGAATTAACAAATAATTTTATTTTAAACATTTTTAACTATCAGGGTATTTTGTATACATATTATATATGGGAAAGGGTTCCTCACCCCCAAGTTTAAACATGATATTCAACAAATTAAAATGGTTAAATATCCAACAATTAAAAAAAGGAGTGTCATATCCCACCTAAGTAGACTATGATCTTGTTGGTTATCTCATTATTTAATATGTTGTGATTATTATTTCTGATTTGGAACATAGTTGGATTGCATCTATGTTTATCTTATTTATGTTTAATAATTTTATTTTGGCTTTATTTCATTAGTTGCTTATATTATTTCATTATGATTTCATAATTATTTTTATGTATTGGTATTGTTGATGTCATTTTATGATTGTAGGTAATTGGCTAATAGATGAGTTAGGTTTGAGTTTGGAAGGATCACTTGAATGTCATGTCATCACATGCAAGTAAACAAAATTTAACAAGGTAAGTGTGCAAGAGCAAGGTATCCATCCAATCCTATGTTTTTAGTCATGTGACATCTTATTTAGTGTTACTCATGTTTGAGTTATATTATGTTGTTGTTGCATGAGTTAATTTATTACAATTGGTAGTCATCATTACTGCATGATAAATTATGTTGTTGTCTATTACCATAATTGTGAAAATGGAATACCTTGGGGTTTGTATCTTTATTGCATAGTGTATTTTATCTTGTTTGATAGCCTTGTTGAAGGCATATTAAGGTGTTTGGAAACTTTAAGGGACCAATTTTTAGACCATGGTTAGGGCCATGCTGGGTTTCTAAAGTTTAAAGCCTTATTATTTTGAATGGACCCATGAATAGGGTCATGATGGACACCACCATGCACATTGACTTGCATGGGAAATAAAATAATAATTTTTAAAATGATTAGGGTTTTGAGAGAGTTTAACCCTTGTCTATGAAAAAGTCTTTTGAAGGCCATTATTCGATTTCTTTGTTTGGTTAGTTATTATAAAAATGGTGGTAATAAAAACAAGGGTTTCATGGCCACCACTAATTTAATGCACCTAGTGATTTTTTGAACCTTGATGGAAGTGGGAAGAGGTGGAAACAACATATAAATGGTAAGGAAAATGGAGACAAGAAAAAGAGATAAGAATGTTGGAAAGGGCACAAAGAGAAAGCTAAGGAGGAAAAACAAAGAGAAGAGAGAAAACTTGGAGGATTATGTGAATGAGTAAGTTTTTTAAAATATTGTATTGCCTCTCTCCCTTTCCCTTTTCCTTTAGAAGAAAGAAATGTTATAAAACATTCTCCTTTCTTGGTTTATTTTTTTTTGCTTTCATTCAAATATGAACTAAAGGACCCTCATTTTTAGTGGGTCTTTATAAAATTACATTTTTTGGTGCAAAGGGATGAAGCCATAATACAAGACTATAAGTTTCCTTCTCTTTCATGAATTTATTGTGGGTTATCATTTAATGAGAAGTAAGTAATTGTGGAAGGTTATTCCACTATGCAAAGAGTTTTTTAATCTTGTCTCGCTTGAAGATGGTGTATAAACAAGCTAAAACCTTGACCACTAGTTTGGTTGGCAACTGTGTATAGTTTCTTGGTTATGTTACTGAGATGTGATTGTTTGTCTTTGTCTTTTGAGTCTTTTTGTGGTGTATTTGGTCTTGATCTTTCATTTATTTTGTTTCATTTCTTGTATGTTTTATTAATGGTTTTTAAAGGACTCCTTACAACCTCAAACCAATGGTTGGGATGGGTAGAGATATTTCCTACCTCATTGATGGGATCATTTGGGTCATTAGACTCTCTCATTTTGTTTCATTTTGAAGGATGAATAAATTAAAGTGATGTTGATCATTCTTTTAGTTTGTGTTAATGATTTGTGGAGGCACAATGAGATTAAATTATATGGAAATATTACCAAAAGACATCTTATTTGAATTATTGTAATTTTTGTTTTATATTTACTTGGATATAAAATAATTCAACCATATGGCTCCATGTAATCTTGAAACCCTGTAAATATTTTCTTAAAATACTCATTGTTATGTTTGTTATTTTAAGGAATTTGGATATTCAGTATATTGGTTTGTAGATGCAAATATAAATACACTCATTGTATTGGCATTATAGTATTAAGAAGATTTTGTATGTATTATTGATTGTATTCTTAATTAATTCTTGGATGAGAATTCATGTAAATCCTACTTTGGTCATTTTTGAGTGTACTCAATCACAGTTGATTGTGCATCAAATGAAATCTTAAATGATTTGTATTAGGATTTAATAAGCTTATCTCGATTGTGCATTGAATTAAATTTGTGTGTTGTGTAATTTTTATATTACAATTGCGTTCGGTTGTGCATAATTGAAACTCAATACTTGTATTTATTTTAGGTTATGGACATAACATGCAATGGAGGTTGAAAATTTGTTTGGTTACTTGAGGCAATCTTTAACGAAATTGTTTAATTAACCTTCATGTATTATTCCTTTGTTATGTGTATGCTAATTGAAAAGTAAATGTAGTATGTAAACATTAAGGTAATTATTGTTTTACATCTCTTTGGTGGAAATCAGAATATAAAAACCCTATTTGATTCCCTTATTCTAGAAGCCCCTAAATGGTGGCAATTTGAGATTAATATGATGCTACCTTTGGAACCCAAACTTAAGTTGTTTCATTAATGTTAAAGGTTGTATGAAGTATTGAATCAAGTATACAAAAAATTATAGTTGTATATTTTTAAGTCACTAATTAAATATCAAAATTGAATTATATGTTTTAGTTTAATAAACAAAATGTGAAAGAGTAGTCAATGACTATGGGAAAGGTGATGAACTAAAATCTATTCGGTTACTGGGCTTTTCCATGAGATTGTATATGGTTTTCTGATCCAAAACTCAAAAGTTTTGGCTGAAATAATTCAAAGAAATAAGAATAACACAATTCAAATAATGTTATCTCTGAAAAGAGATGTTTTATTTATCAAAATTGCAGACCCAAACATATGCTTATCTCTGAGAAGAGATGTCTGCTTTCCATTTCAGGTTACATCTTCATTTATACATGTTTTGAAGGTGTGGGGAGGATGTGGAAGGTCACCGATCTCGAGGGATATGAATTGGTTTGACTTCCACGATTTACAACAATATAGAATTCGAGGAATTACTATTTTTAAAAACTTACTATTTTTAGACTGGACTAATAAAATTGAAATTTGGGACACTTCTGTTGGGTTTTAGGGGGTCAAACTTCATCGAGCGGAGCTCGATGTGATCTCACGACATTCCCCTCATTATTAGCTTTCCAACGGTTCAAACGGCGAGTCAATTGGAGCTACGGTGCAAAAGTTATGGCTCCCAGAAGTTCCGCCATCAAATGGAGTGGACCCATCACCCAAATTGTTATCCGAATTATTGTCCAGATCATTTTCTATGTTGATATTATGCAATATGGTTTGATTAGAAGACTCTTAAAACCAAATTAGAGTAAACCACTTTCAACATATAAGTTGATTATACTAGCATTGATAATAATTGACAACAAAACAACCTAATTCAAATGTGGGCAATTGTAGATCATTGTTGTGACATAGTGAAGCATGATTATGTTGACGAGTGAATAGGTAGATGTTGACTACCAACTAAGGTATGTCTAGCTGACTCTACTTCTTACATTTCCATGATGCATTAACCTAGCACCTAACTCGTAAGATTGTTCGAACTACCTTCAGTGTAGACGGTTAAATATTAAAATTTGGGACTCACAACCTTAAAACTCAAATTTTTTTTACAATTAAATTTTGAAATTTCTTGACTGAAAAAACCAACTAATAAATTATAACAATAAATTAACTCTTCAAAATCATACACAAATATTACTTAAAATAATAATAATAACTATATACTACTAATAAAATGATAACAACTACAACTAAAAACTACAATAAATAAATAAATAAATAAATAATCCAACCCCATTGTCACCATCCAAAAATCATCCCATCTAAGAATTCGAGGGCAAAAGATGTTTGATCATCACTCCTTGAAGAGGAGCGAAGGAGACCTATAAAATCAACCACCTTAATTAGATAAGGACTAATTTAAAGGTTGATAAAACGAGCATTATGGCAAGTTACAACATGTGTCATACGCATTCCGTCAAGAACCAATTTGTTAGAAACATCCCACCGTTAAAGAGAAACTTTGAAGAATTCTACATAAACTAAATTTATTAGCTTTAAAAAGAATAACCCAAGGCATATAAATATCCAACATTTCTTCACATCGAACCATATAATTTTTATTGTTTAACACACCCATCTCGAGGAACATAACAAGCCACCCCACTAAGTTTCTCATGATTATGAATAATTGATCCCAAAAAAAATTAACTCAAAGTTCGGTAATAGTAAATTTAAATGAAATAATTGTATTAAAAATTGTAATGTGATTTTTGTTAAGGTAATTTAAGATATTTATAAGGTAAAGTTGTAAGCAATAAGAAAAAGGTTGCATATTAAAAAAAGATAGTTGTTAGTGATGGTTATAAAAAGGGAGTATTGTAGTTGTACTATTATATATAATAATAGACCACAATAAATTTAAAAGAGAATAAGATGTAAATAAAAATTATATAGATGTTAGAGTATAGAGATGCGATTTTTTATAATAGAGTGTAGTAACATGTATGATGGAAGGAGAAACTAAAATATACTTGTTTGTCTATCATTTGTATGTTTCTCTTACATTTTTGGTTATTTTTAGTACAAATATACCACTACCCAAAAGAATAATCACTATGTAACTCTTATTTTATATAACATTATAATTAATATTTATTTAAAAATATAATAATAGATAATGTGGCATGGTATACTGATTTCATATTTGTTTGAAGAATTTTACAAATAAAAACTCATATATACTTATTAATTATAAAATTAAATTATTTTATAATATATGTATATTTATCAATTATTGGTCCAAATTAAAAATAATTTAAACTTATTAAAATGTATTGTTCTTTTCATAATAAATAATTTATTTATTTGTGTATTACACAGGTCTCTTCTTATAATTATTCCCAAAATTATATAAAGAAATGACATATATATATATATATATATATATATATATATATATATATATATATATATATATGAAAAATAAATAAAAACAAATAAATAAATTAACATTTTTTTTTTTTGAGGTGGTAATTAAATATTATTTTTTAAATAGATTAAAAATTTGATCCACAAATAAAATAAAAGAAGATGATTTTTATGTGCTACGAAGAAAAAATAAACAGATTTTTAATTAAAAGATAATTTTTATTGAGAATAAAAAACTGATATTATACTCCTTTTAAAACATTTATAATATAATAAATATAAAAATTATAAAAAAATAATTTAATTCTTTATAAATATATAAAACATTTCATAATATCATTTGAAAGAATATTTCAAATAAAAATTATAATACCCTACCTTGACTACCATCCGACAGAGATTAAAAAGAAATAACCCGAAATTTAGCAATAACAAATCCAAAATTTCAGTCTCAGCCCCTTATCTCATACCATCTTAATCGTTCATTTTATTACTACTCGTTGCTAGATAGTCTGTTTTTAATCGAATGTTTTAAAAAAAATTAAAAATTAAATTTCCTTTATGTTAATATTTGTAAATTTTTATTACTACATGAAGCGTTTTGCCATAGTTAATTATTATATAATGGACGGCCCCAACAAGCTACAAGTGTTTTTGGGAAATTGACCTGCTGTGCCCTGCCAGACCACAGAACTAATTGATGTTGGATTCCAAAAATTAATTTGGGTAGTCGTCGTAATAAATGGTGTAGATTAATCGGATGAATGTCGTTCTCTGGCACTGAAGTCTAAGGCCACTGGGCATTTTGTAATAGGCATTGACACCTTAATAATTTCTGGACATTTTGTAATAGGCATTGACACCTTAATAATTTCTTGTCCAGATCGGCCAACGCCATCGCCACTTATTCACTTACCCCCATCAAAACAACGTGATTATCCAGCTTTCTTGGTGTACCGTAGTATTCACTTATCGCCATTTCAACGCCCTCATTATCCACAATGGTACAATTAGTTGTGTTTTGTTGACTTGCTTTCATGTCAAATATCAACTTTATGTCAAAAATTAAAGATGTGTTAAGATCAGTTTTTTTTTTTTAATTGCAACAAACAACAAGACCCGTGATCGGTTATAGTGCCTGCTGTTGGTTACACGTGAAGTCAACGGAGCAGCGCCTATTTTTTTTTTTGGTTACCAGTGATTGTTGATTGATTGCTTAATAGTAGGCAGGGCAAAAATAATAATATTAATATAATAATATAGTTTTTAAGATCTATTATGTTAATTAATGTTTTGGTTATAGTCTACAAGACTTGTCTAGTATATGGGACCACCTTATATTTTCATTATGGGGAGGCACCTTACTGTGTTACGAATACTGATTCTGTAACCTCCCTTTCAGAGGCACATGTTCTTTACCATTAGGCCAACTCAAATACATACTGCCGAAAAAAAAACCTTAAAAAATGTGAAATTTTAAATTTGTAAAGCTAAATACAATTGAAATAATAAAAAACTGAAAATTCCTTCATTAACCACAAGGTATAAAGAGTATTCACTGTTTAAGAGCAAAGAAAGAAATAATAAAATATTAATATACTTTAGTTATATTAATTTAATTTCTGGGCAAGATGAATTGATATTGGTTAAAAACAGTTTCCAATCAAAAATAATACTGCGAAGCCTTCACAATAATACCAGCAGGTATTGATAAGGTTTGAGTCATGAGTCTAATTTTGTTAGAAAATAATATGTTTTCCAAAATTATCAATATTTGGAAGCATGTATACATATGTGGAGTGATGTGTTTTCACTAAGAAATATAGAGTCGGAAGTATATTTGCGGATGTGGGAGCTAGCTAGCAATCCATTTCAACGTGAATGTTACCATATGAATATTAAATTTAATTATTATTAAAATAAATTTTATCTTTCTCTGTTATGGAAAGTGTGGGGCTTAAAATAAAAGTACGGTCATATAAATGTAGATTTTTTCAAGATGAATATGAACCATTAAAAATTGAATACATAAAGAGATAGTCTTTTTCGATGATGATGATGATGATGATGATGATGATGGCCAGAGACTTTTTTGCCAAGCCCCTATCATAGATTTATCTCTAAACATCATATCTGCTTCACCAAAATTTGTTAAAAGATATGATTTTGAAGTTTTGGGAAAACGTGATGGTAAGTTGTAAGAATGATAGAAAAGTTAAGAATGATTGGAAAATGTTACGGAACTCAACCACACTGTCTAGCAAAGATATTTATCGTGGAAATATGAAAACTATATGGAGCTTGTTAATTGTAGACGTGTTAAGGGAAGCTCAATATATGAACTGTGATGTCATTGAAGACAGTATGTATTAATAATAAATAATAATATATTTATATATAATAAAAAATATTAACAATGAATAGATTATAATTTTAATAAATGTATAACTATAATATTAATTATATTAATTATTATTTTAATATAAGATCTTTGGAACACGATATAGACATCTACCAAACCACAAAGAAACGATATTTTTGCTAGAGGTTGTAGCTGCAAGCGCCCTCATAGACATGTATGCAAACTGTGGAAGCATACACGAGGAGCGTGGACAAAATGCCTCGAAAAAATGTGATCTCATGGAATATGTTGATTGCAACTTGCAGTTATGCACAAAATGGTGAAATATTGACTAGGTTTGCTTTAGAAACGCATCTAAAGAGAGGCCATCTCATGGAATGCCATGGTAGTGATGTATATATACAATGTTTTTATACAAAAAAAGTATTGGAGGCATTCAATAAAATGAAGTTGGAAGTTATAAAAGTTAAACTCTAAAGTCTTTGTTATCACCCTCTTAGACCATGTTACAATGGGAGCTTGGGTATAGATAGGGTATGGACATCAATCAAATGATAATTGAGAGTGAATATTTTTCATATGTCATAGTTGAAAATGCCTTGATATATATCTATGTAAAATGTGAAAACATATTGAAGGCATTATCTACATTAAGATCATGTCATCCACTCCTTTTTAGATTTTCTTCTCTTTAATCGCCTAAAATTGATAAGTATCCCTCTTTTCAAAGTTATAGGGTGTGGAGCTCTACATCAAAAACTAGAACCCCAAATACTTACCATGAATTAAACCCAAAGCAATTGTTTTTGAAAAGGAAAAAAATTAAGTATCAATTATGATTGTGAAATTTGAATGAATTTTTCCAAATTATGGAGAACAACATGGTTTATGGTTGAGAGTTAACAATAAAAAATGAATGGAAGGGTATTAACAATGGTAGACTATACAAACAACAAATATTGAGAAAAAAGATAAGGGAAGTGGCATATGGAAAAGTGTTATATTGAAGTGGAGAGTAAATATAGTAGCATGTAGACAGTAGTAGTACTAAATGCATAACACATAACTTTGTGAGGCCCTGATGCCCATCACCATCTCCAAATGTTAATCTTCTATTTTCATAGTAGTAACTATGAGGTTGTTAACCACGATGGTAGACAAACCCCTATCACATGGGTCTAACTCATAACCCTAATGAATGATGCAATCAAGGAAATAAACAAAAAGCAATAACTATGAAGATGTGTTTAACCCTAAAAATAGATGGGGATCCTAGCTTGGGTTAGATAGGGTTAAGAATACAGAAATAATAGTGCACAAGGGTGATAATTAGATCTACATCATGCGAATTGGGTGCTAAACTCATATATAAACATAAATTGAATTTTTTTATGTTGAGAATAGGCTAAATATAGAAAGTACAACTAAGTTATGCATGGAAAATGATAAATAAGTAATATACTTAATTGGTTATGATGTTAACATAGTGTTGGATCTGAAATAGGTAGAAAGTAAGCTACAAGATGATTTTGAAATAGTCATCATATTCTAGATCTAATTTTTCTAAAGCTCTGAACACTAACATCAGCATAGGATGGTTACGTCAATGCTACTACTTGGGTCTGATGCAAGTGTCCTATAAAAAATACCTGCTAGAAAAGGATGTAGCCACCTAGATGCTTTTGGGTTTGAATTCACCTTCACTTTGATGCATTCAAATATGGGTCATGGACTGTCACTCATGAATTTATAAAACCCTAGTTCTTCATCTTCAAAGTGACCTTAGGGGAAAATGGGTTAGTGGGCACACAGTATCAAGTTGACCCCAAGACCCCCTATTAGTGAAAACTACCTATATATACAATACTCTAAAGAGGGCCTCAAATTGATGTAGTTCTCCCCTATGTGTTGGATTTTGTGTGAATGATGTAATATGCGCAAAGTAAGTACAACAATGACCTAGTTTATAACTTAGAAAATCAAGCTCTTGGGTTGCTCCTTTAGTACTTTAGTCATGTATATGTGATGTTCTTATGATTGGTATGGAAATAAAGAAACTTTATTCAATTGATTGCTCTTTGAAGTCTCTTTGGTAAGAATACTAGGTATTATTCCCATGTTGTTAGGTCTTATAGTTGAGGAATGAATGAGGGTTGATCTTGTTTTTATATCAATCCTTTTATAAAATTAACTTGTATTAAATCACTTAAGTTGACTATTAGGATACATTTCATTTTTAGAATAGATGAATTTAGGGCACTATACACTTGCATCGGGTCAAGACACTAATGTCAATGTTAGTGTCTGTCTTGAAGATTAGTGTCTAGGGAGACAGAAAGTAGGTATAGGATCAGAACTTGCAAGAGTGGAAGTAAGTATATTTTAAACATTTAAGGAAAGATAGAAGGCCTAGATCATCAACATAACATAGGTCAAACTAAGAAATAGGCCAAAAGGCACAAGATAGAGTAGATGTAAGACTTACAAAAGAAGGAAAATGTCTATAAATGAGAATAATAATGAAGGTCTAAGTTTTTTAAGTCTACAAGATTGAGGTGCTATATAATCCATAAATATCATCTATATTTGGTCTCCCTTTAATCTAGTAATAAAATTACTAGTTTAAAGGAAAGTAATGCATACCTAGGTGTGTATAATATACCTTGTCTTTGTATGTGCCCAACTTGAGTGATTTTTCAGTGACTGACTTGCAACCAAGGGCATGTTACATTATATAATCAATGCATATAATTTGGGATTGAAAGTACTTTAAATAAATTTAAATTTAAATATCAAGGTTTAAGAGTACACCTATGTGTCAATGTAAATGCCTTGCTTATTGGCAAGTTGATTTGAAAAAGATGTGTCATTGTAAGACTCTGAAACTAAGATTAGGATAAATATAGATAGATATTGAAAGTGCATATATCCAAGGCGAGAGAGAGAGAGAGAGAGAGAGAGAGAGAGAGAGAGAGAGAGAGAGAGAGAGAGAGAGAGAGAGAGAGAGAGAGAGAGAGAGAGAGGCCCATGCCCCAAATCTTGGAGCAAAGATGAGTTTCCACCTAGTAGTTAAGATTAGCTCAATCGTGTAACCCAATCATACTTATAACCTAGTGATGATAGATGATATAATCAAGTCCAACATGAAAATTTGGAAAGATTGATTTATTTAGTCACCTAAACCATACCAAAAAGTGAACCAACTATTTTAGTATATTATCTCAATAAAGTACGTAAAATTCCAACTAAGGTATCAATACGTAAAAATATGTGATGTGGTAACAGTCCATAAAAGAGTTTTAGAATATGAAACTGATTTATACTTTTAAATATTAAGCACAAATTTCATAGCATATGCACCTTAGATATGTCTCATATTGAAACTATATATAAAATGGTACCAATGTATATAATTCTATTATGATGATGAATCTAAATCACATAACTATGTGCTTTAGCCAAATTAGAAAATTATGTAAGTGTGGATAATATGATTTCAAAGCTTGCCCCCACTATATATGAAGAAATCTAAAAACTGACATAAGTACCAATATGGATAACATGTTTCCAAAATATGCCCCTAGTGTAATTTGGAGACATTGAATACTGAATAGGCATGGAAAACATGCTTACAAAGCATGTTTCCACTGAATTTGAAAACTATGAATGTGTGGAAGTCATGCCTATATGACATGCCCCATTGAATCTAAAAACTATGAGTGTGTGGATAACATGCCTCTATGGCATGCCCTAACTAATATGGCCCCATTTTGAGGTGAGGTAAATATAGGAATTGGTATTTGCCTTAATTTAAAAGGATAAGATAACTATATAATTTGTGAATGGAACCATGTAGCATATAGAAAGAACATGTCTAGGTAGATATAGCATTGAAGCACATAAAACTAATATTATTACATAAAATGAAATCTTAAGATGCATGACAAGGATCATGGCAACATCTAGATATTAATAGTACAAATTCAACAAGAAAACAAGCACACACATAAGAGCACTCAAAAGCAAGTCAAAAGGTAATGGTCCAAGGAGACCACAAATAAGGGTAATGTTCAAATATTGCACGATCGAAGGTACATGGCTTATTCAAATGTCCACAAAAGAAAGGATCACATATTTATATGTTCATACAACAAATAAAAACATATGCAAATGTCAAAAAAAGCACACATAGGCACGGGGATTGCAAGCAAAGGAGCATATTCAAATGCTTGAACAAGCAAGACAATATCAAGGAAAGACACTTAAGGATGGTAAGTGTGGATTTTGGGGATATTTTAGTGGTCATTTACCATAATGCATATGCATTATTTAAAATTATGAATGTTAAAACCGAACCTAAGCGTATATTCATTATAACGCATAGGTATTTTGTATAGTGAAAGGAATGCATACATGGTTTATAGTGAAAGGAATGCATATGCATTATATTCCCATTAAAAAAAAGACACAAAATATTTATTTTACATGATTTACCAAAATAAATGTTAAGTTTACATTTATATTGCTATGTTGTTACATTTATATGTTTATATTGTTACATTTATATTCCTTATACTTAAAATTTATTTTATTAAATATAATATATTAGGGTCACTCTACATCTGATAGAGTTGGTCTCACAATTGCACACCTTATGATGTAGAAGATGTTTTTTTAAAATCCAATCTAGTCAGTACTTAGGCTTTTTTAGAGTCTCAGTATTGAACCTAAGGATTTCAGGGCATAACTTTTGTAATTGATATCCATTTTTCTTAAAAATATAGTAATTTTTTTATTTTTGTGCCTTTTGGATTACCTCCTAATATTTATAGGAATCTTAATTTTGTCAAAATTAAAGTTTACAAACCACTTACTTTGAACTCAAGCTAAAGTAGTATGATTGGGGTAACATAGATCACATTGATGACCTATACAAATCAAATGACCACTTTATGTTAATTTCACTTGCTCATCATCCCTCCATCATCCCTAATAACTTCCTCATCATCCTTAATCACACCTAATCACTCTCTCCTCATTACTAATTTTCTCTAATCACTCCTTCATTGATCCTCATTTTCCCTTATCATCTTTAATTAGTCCCTCATCATCCCTAATCACTCCTTCATTGACCCCCACCCTCCTTTATATATTTTACTTACTCCCTAATCACTCCCTATTTGACCCTCACCATCCCTCATCATCTATAATCACTCCCTCATCATCCCTAATCACTAATTCATCATCCATCATTATCCCTAATCACTCCCTACTCATCCCTCATCATCCCTAATCACTCCCTCATTTACTTGCACCATATCTCATCATTTATACTCACTCATTAATCACCCCTAATCACACCCTTATTGTCCCTAATCATCTCTTCATTGTCCATCATCCTTAATCACTCCCTCATCATCCCTAATCACTTACTCATTGGCCCTCACCACCCCTCATCATTTATAATCACTCTCTCATCATCCCTAATTACTCCCTCATTGACCCTCACCATGCTTCATCATCCATAATCATTTCTTCATCATCCCTAATCATTCTTTCATCATCCCTCATCACCCCTAATCTTTTCATCACTAACCCTTACCATCCTTCATCATCCTTAATCATTCCAGCATCCTCCCTAATCACTCATTAATTGAATATCACCATCCCTAATAATCTATAATGACTCCCTCATCATCCCTCATCATCTCTACTCACTCCTTCCTCATTTGATGTAAGTAGACCTTTGGTATGTCTCTTACACTAGGTCTTCTAGACTATTTAATGTTCTTTAATAAGTATCCTCATAATGTTATAAAGGATAAATAAGATAATATAATATTTATAATGAATACTAACCTATAAAATTTTCCTTAATCTTTTATTTATGGCATTACACTCTCAATACAACATTACATCCCTTTCTTATGTTTGTAACTTCATCCACATACCAAACAAGCTTCATGCAAGGTCTTCTTGACATGTCCTATACTCCTTACTAACAATAACATGAGTTTACTCTAAATTTATGGAAACATAGATCTTATTATTGGCTGATCATATATATTACAACTCATTATAAAATCTTACTATTTCTTGAGAACTCTTAAGAGTATAATACCTTAAAAAGGCTACTAGACCCATAACTAGGCCTTAAGACTCTTTTTATGGATTGGGGTTCAAAACATCATCCACATGGTTTATTTCACTACCTCATATCATAATAAATTTAAAATAACTCTTCCTATAGGTTACAAAACTTTCTTTAAACCCAAACTTCACTTTTGTTAAATCATGGCTACTAAGCTTAATTAGGCCTACAGAAAAACTTAGTCAGTAATAACTTCATTTTTAGAGATTTTAAAATACTTAAACCAATTAATTATGTTTAAAAATACCTTAAATAACCTACCTAAATACATTTATATTATTTGAATCCAATGTTTACAAGATATGCCTCTTTTAGTCTTCCCAATATAAGGGTTTGGGCTTGTATTTATGTCTGTAGAAAACTTGGTCATGAATGTATTTTTGTGTAGATATCCTAAAGACCTAAAACCAATTTAAACACTTCAAAAAAATAATCCTTCATCTTTATAAAAAATTTCATAATGATATGATGATTATTTTGGAAGATATTCAATTTTTATTGGGTTTAAACCCTCCTAAAACCTTCACTTATAGGCTTATTCACTGTATTTTAACTATAACTCCTCCTATAGATCACAAAAACACTTTAATCCATATTTAAAACTTTTAAAACATTATTTTACATAATTATTCAAAATTTCATGAATTTCTCACAGTTAAAACTTAAGATAGGTGTTTTTTTTGCTATAAAACCTAGGCTACCTATACACAAGCCTAGAGTAAACAAAATTTGATATTTGAAGTTATAAAATATTTTAAAACTTTATTTTTATTTTTTTATCTCTATAATTTTATTTTACAACTCTTTTTAATGTTTTAGAAACATGAATCATTCAATAAACGTCACAAAATCATTCACAACACTATGTAAAACCCTGTTTTCTTACACTACATGCCTGTACACCATAAAAACATCATAAAGTACATTAAATAGATCTTGAAACACATAAAAAAATATTTTACTTACATAATTATGAATATTACACAAGACTTAAAATTCTTATAATATTGATTTATTCATTCTTTTATTCTCAACTCAAGTAGAATCCTTAAGAAAACCTTACAAATCCTTAAGCAAATCTTGCCTACAAAGGATTTTTAATCCTATTTCTCATTTTTTTATATGTTTCAAAGTATATAACTTTAAAAAATATTACTAAACTTATTTTTTTACAAATACATGTATCAAATATCTCTCATTTGATCTTATCCTTCTTCCCAATGTAGTAAACTAACCATAATGCTAGTTTGGACTTGACCCTGCTTATGTTTAACAAAATTATCTTGACTTAAAAATAATAAACACCTAAAATAATTTCCTTATACTCTAATATACTCCTAAAATTAATATTATCCAATCCATTTCCTTGAATATGTATAAAATTCTTTCAAAAGACAATTACAATTTTAAATTTTCAAATATCTTATTTTGGCAGGAAAACTCCTTATAGCTCCAAAACACTATATTCTAAAATTTATAAGGACTTTAAAACCTCATAAGTGACCTCATAATATACTCCACACTCACATATATTCAACTAAATAAAAATTTTACATTGATGTTATAATGTGCTTGCATCATACTCCCTAGGTAAAAAAATTTGAGCTCTAGCTCAAATGGAGTTTTGATTTATTTTCCTCATTTTCCAATTTTTTGATACCTTAAATTTTTATCTGATATATTATTTATCTTTAAAATTATTCTATTATATCGTCTCTTATTTATTTCATTTGTCTTTCATCTTTATCTTTGTCACTTTATCCTTCAAGATGAGGATGTCTTCTTTTGCAACTTGAATACTCTTTACTTGATATCCCTCAAGAGCTTCTCTCTTTATGATCCTCAGCTCCTCAATTAATTAATCTACACATACACAAATAAATAAAACATCAAATATAAAATATGGATACCTTTGGGCCTCATCAAGTGTCTCTTCATCATGCTTCACTACTCCTCTATTCAAATCATGTTCTAATACTTTTTTCTCAGCTTCTAGTTGTTATACACTCTCAGAGATTAAAAAATAATCAGATTTAAAATCTTATGTCATGGACATTTCTTACTTCAAGTACTCCTCAACTCTACTCCATTCATTATTTAGCTACAAGGATTGATTTTGAGCTCTTTCATGAGCTTCCTCTTCTTGAAATTTGATTTCTCCTTTATCATTAGGAATTTTGAGTTGTTCCATGACTTTCTCCTGGAGGTTATGTTAATTATGTGCTAAATTAGACACTTATTCATGTCGTATATTAGCTTCCATGAGTATTCTCTCAAGTGTTTCATCTCTTCTTTTCATGAGCTTACTTAATGACCTAAATGCTTCATTATTCAAGGAACTTTATAATTCTTTCATTTCATCAACTTGTATTCCTAAATAAACACAATCAAAATCAACATCATAAATAAAAAATTGAGGCAATGTGTCATGGTGGGTCCTAAAGGCCAAACTAGGGCCTTGCCATACTTTGAGTATTCTCTGGTCCCCAATATAGTATATCAAAGGATAGGATAGGAATGAGGCCCCAACCATAAATATATAGGGGGGACCATTCCAAAGGCCCTACCCCGATATCAATATCCCCATAATTGTTAAAGTAATGAAATATTTCCCTACCTAATTCATCTATGTCAAGGACTAAGGCAAGGGAAGCTTGCCTTTTTGATATCTAAATTTGCTTCACTTAATAACATATCAAGGGAGTATTTCCTTCTTGATGGATATCAAGGAATAAGGCACAACTATCAATGTAAGTTTTCCCTCCTAGTATCTATCTCTGCTTTACTTTTGGATTAAGGAATGGCTATTAAGGGAAGCTTACTTTTTTATAGATAGATATGTTCTTACCCTACCTATTTAGCTATGTCCTACCTGGTAAAACAAGGGAATTTTCCTTCCCAATATATATCTTTATTTTTGTCATACCTATGTTCCCTTTCTTGAATATATTTTTATTTATCAAGAGAAGGTTGTTTCTCAATCTATATATTGCATATATCCTTACCCTACCTACTTAGTTATGCCCTATCTACTTATTTTTTGTTGTTATGAAGTTAATCTTGTTTCTCAATAGATATAATGAGAAATGAACTTTTGAATCATCTTATGAATGTAATATATTGAAATACCATTGAGTATGTCATGCCTACTTTACCTACTTGAGTATGCCCTAACCAATTGAATATCCAAGCCATATCTTGATCTTGAGTATGCCGTACCTGAATAATTGAGCCATATCTTGATCTTGACCATGCCCTACCTACCTTCTTATACTTGAGTATGCCCTAGATACCTATCCTTAATTCCCTACCTACTTGAGTATGCCCTACCTATCTACTTGTACTTGAGTATGTCCTACCTATCTATACTTATTTCCATACCTACTTGAGTATTCCCTACCTGATAAAATAGCCAAGCCATATATTGATATTGAATACCCATATTTAATCTTGACTATATCTTTAATACTTGATACCTAATTTAATACCCAATTGAATACCTAAGGCATATCTTGAAAAGAGACGGAGAATTATAACATATTTAGAGAAAGGAGTGGCAGGGGAAGATCGACCAATCACATCTATTCTATCTAAATCAGTAGGATCCCCATCCCCATATAGATAAAAGAATGGAAAGGAAATGGGAAGGAGGGGGCCCAATAGAGAATATTCTATTATACAAGTCATAAGAGTGCAGGTGCCCCTATCTATATATGGGTATAATCAAAATAAAGGTACTCAGTGATATTTACCTCCTTCATTAGGGTATTTATGTTTTAGGACTATGCACCCCATATATAAATCATATGCACTCTAGGGTTCACTCTATGAAATGAATGAAGACCACTGGAGAAGATATCCCAAGATTCCTTGATCCCATGATTCTAAGTCTTAACCATAGACCCTAGTGGATATTTATTAATCCCAGACCTAAAATGACACTAGATTAATAGTTGACTAGGTTCTTAGCCCTAGGAGAGGACCAAAGGAGTCCTATCAACCACGAACCTAAATGAATTATGTGTTAATAAACCATGTGAATTAAAATCAAGAATGGAGGTACTTACCTGAAGGCCTAAGGGGGAGAGGAGGAGGACGAAGAGCCTACCATAATGACCAAATTAGCATGCCTCCTCCTCCCTTTCATGGAAGGAGGGCCACATATAGTTGAATTTAATTGGATCTATCTTGGGGTAAGAGGGCCTAATCACTACTTATCCCTCCCCTAATATAATACCTAATACCCTAGTCACCTCATGTCTATAGACATGGCCTAACCTTCTAGATATAGGTTGTGTAGGCACTATGCCCTATAAAATATCGTAGTTGATAGACCAAAGTGATACCCTACCCATGTAGTTCAAGTTATCCTGACTGGGATTATTGATGTAGGTAAGTTCAAATAGATAGGCATGGTTGGGTTGGACAAACATATACTCTATATGAATTGGATGGGGAGCCAAACTATTAAATTAGACTCTAATTAAATTAGAGATAGAACTATCATGTATATAATAGAATATGAGATTTTATATAGAGGAGTAGGTCACTACTAGTATAGGGATATAGATATCCAAGCAGTCAATTCCTCACCTCAGTATTCCATATAGTATTATCTTCATAGTGGGTTAATTCCACTCTATCCTATCCCACTTTAGAATTCTATCATTTCATCTTGTCTATTGTGTTTCATAGTTGACTATATATATCTTCATAGTATGTCAATCCAAATTTATAATATCCAGTCTCTCTCTTAGTCCTAATTGAACATATTTATCCTAATCGATTAATAAGCTTGGTCGACTATATATAGCCTCATAATCAACTAGGTCAATATTTATCAATCTAAATTGGCAGGATCCCCATCCCCATCCCCATATAGATAAAGGAAAGGAAATAAAAGGAAAGGGGAGGGAGATGTCCCAATCAATAATAATTGTTAAAATCTAAGGGACTATCTATATGCTCAATCAATCCCAGATGCTCATAGCCACTCTTGTCTCCAATGAGCACTCAGTATTCCAATCGAGAATATCCTATCAAATCTAAGGACTATCTATATGCTCAATCCCATTTAGATAGAGGCCCAATATAGTTGGTTAATCCCTCTCTATTAGTAGGTTCCCCATATAAATAAAAGGAAAGGGCCCAATCAATCATATAATGGGATCCCCATCTATATATAGGGCCCACATTTGATTCTAATTGATTGATAGGCTCCTCATACTATCTAGATATAGGGCCCAATCAAGAATAGCTAAGTTATATATTTATATATATATATATATATATATATATATATATATATATATATATATATATATGATAGTTATTTCTATCAATATATTCATTTTCATTAAAATAAAACTAGAGATACCAAACTACCCTAGGAAGAACTTTCACTTGATTTGGTTTGTTCCCTATTGGTCAAAAATATCAATGGTCATGAAACAATGGACATGGATATGGGATATGACCTACTTACGCTAATCAGAATCAAACATAACAAAATGTCTTCAAGTCGATGGATTTATGACACACCCCACAAGAGGGGTATAGATATGGATATAGATCTAATATATAGATGATTCCTTCAATCCAAAAAATACTAGCCCCCATATATATCTACCTACTTTTTTACCCCTGTTTCTCCAAACACTTGGACCTTTCATCTTTCCCTTCCCCCCTTGACTAATAATAGCTAGGCAAAAAATAACCACCCATATATATGGAATCCCACCAATCTCTTAAAATGATTTTTTTATGAGATATATGGGCATATGACATAATATATAACCGCTATTCCCACCAAAACATGCTTAGAATAATGGAATGGCCTATAGTGCAACCCTATATTATAGTGTAGTTATAGTTACCACCCAAAAACTACATCTATAGTCTTTCTCCCCCAATGAATGCCCTGTCTGTATAAGGGCCTAGTGGAGTGCAACCCACCTAGTTCACAATAGATAGAAAATGAAATAATAAGATGGAGCATAGTGAGCCCCTCTACCCAAAGGCCTTTTCCTTTAGGCCCTCTAGTTTATCCCCCAGTAGATATATGTTTGTATATATAAATAGATAAAGTATAATTATATAGACATAAATAGGACACTATCTATCTAGAAGGCTCATATCCCATATAGATAGAGAGGACTTCTAGAGGGCAAGGGAAGAATAGATACAAAGATCCACAAGGAATGGAGGTACACAAGGATTGAGCCACAAGAGAGGTTAGTCTATCATATATAGAGGAGACAAAACCCCTATATGCTTGGCTACTGGGGCTTGAGGAAGAGGCCCAAACTACCATAGATAGGAGAAAGGCCTCACCTCCTTTATAACCTCAAACCCATACCCATTATGGATAGGGTTGGGTAGCCCAACTATATATATATATATATATATATATATATATATATATATATATATATATATATATAAAGAGGCCCCAACTACCATAGATAGGAGAAAGGCCTCACCTCCTTTATAACCTCAAACCCCTACCCATTATGGATAGGGTTGGGTAGCCCAATATATATATATATATATATATATATATATAAAGAGGCCCCAACTACCATAGATAGGAGAAAGGCCTCACCTCCTTTATAACCTCAAACCCCTACCCATTATGGATAGAGTTGGGTAGCCCAACTATATATATATATATATATATATATATATATATATATATATATATATATATATATATATATATATATCATGTCAGGTACATCTATAGTCATATTTGACACTTGACCAATGACCTACCCCTCCACTATAGAGCTTGAGCCTATAGCTAGCTCTAACAATCTCATTGAGAGCTAACCCAAACACTAGATAGGATAGGAGAGACACACAAACACTAAGGAGCAATCCATTTTGTTGATGTAATCTTTATATTTTGAAAATAAACTAATTTTTCAAATAAATGTTAGAAAATTATATATTAAAATAATTAGTGAGTTGTTATAACACTCTAGGAGTTGCATGAAAAATTACAAAGGTTGGGTTCACCAAATGTTTAACCCTAAAAATGGATGGGGATCCTAACTTGGTTAGAAAGGGTTAATAATATAGAAATAATAATGTACAATGGTGATAATTAGATCTATAATAGGCCAATTGGGTGCCAAACTCAAATATAAACATACACTAAATTTCATATGTCAAGAATAGGTTAAATATAGAAAGTATAACTAATTAGTGCATGAAAATGATAAAAAAAAGTAATATACTTAGCTAGTTTTAATGCTAACATAGTGTTGGATCTGGGACAAGTAGAAATCAGAATGGAAGATGATTCTAGAATAGTCATCAAATTCTAGATCTAACACTTCTAGATTTTTAGACATTAACATCAACCTAGGATGGTTATGTCAACACTAACTATTTGGGTTCAATGCAAGTGTCATGTATGGAATACTTACTAGAAAAGGATGAGACCACATAGATGCTTTTAGGTTTGACTTTTTCTTCACTCTGGTGCATTCATATTTGGGTTATGGACTATTTCTCTTCATGAATTTATCAAACCCTAGTTTTTCATCTTCATAGTGACCTTGGGGGAAAATGGGTTAGTGGGCATAGGGTGTTGAGTTGACCTTAAAGACCTCTCTATCAATGAGCACTAACTATATAGCCAATACTCTGAAGAGGGCCTCAAACTAATGTAGCTCTCCCTTACATATTGGCTTTTGTGTGAATCATGCATTATGTGCAAAGCAAGTACAATAGTGACTTAGCTTATAAATTCACAAATTAGGCTCTTGGGTTGCTCTTTTAGTACTTTAGACCTGTAGATATATTGTTCCTATGACTGGTGTGGAAATAGGGAAGCTTTATTCAATTGAGTGCTCTTTGGTAGGAATATTAGGTATTGTTCCCATGTTGATAGGTCTTGTAGTTGAGAAATGATTGAGAGTTGATCTTGTATTTATATTAGGTATATATTAAAATTGTTTTGGAGAAGTAACTTACATTAAATCACTTAATTTGACCATTGGAATACATTTTATTTGTAAAATAGATGACTTTAGGGCACTTGACACTTTTATCGAGTTAGGACACTGGCGTTGACTTTAGTCTTTATCTCGAATGTTAGTTTTTATGGAGTAGGTAAGTAGGCATATGCTTAGAACTTGTAGGAATAAAAGATAAGTACATTTTAAACATTCTGGGGAAGATATAAGGCATGGGTCATCAACATAAGACTGATTGGACTAAGAGATAGGCAAAGGAGCATAAGATAGAGCAGATGTGAGACTTGTAAAAGTGAAAAAGAATCCAAAATTGAGAGGAACAATCAAGATCTGAGTTTGCCAAGTGTACAAGACTGAAGTGCTATATAATCCATCTATATCATAGATATAAGATGGTTTTTTACCATAATTACATTAAAACACACACACACATGCATAATATAATATAATATAATATACTAAAATTAATATGTAGTATTATTATATTCATATATATTATAATTAATTAATATATTATAATTATCTATGTGTATGTATATGTATATGTATACATATTATAGGATTGTTAAAATGAATATAAGATTATTGTTTCTTAACACTTCATAATACATTGATATAACATAAAATTATAATTAATAATATTATTATATATTCTTAATGTTAAATATATAATATATGATATAATTTATTATAATAATAATATTATAAATGGTGTATGTAGGGGGACGGGCAAGGAATTATCAAAATGAATATGAGATTATTGTTTCTTAACACTTCTTTCACAAAAGGTGAGATGGGTAGTCATGAGTTTAGAGTGGGGCATGACTACTAATTTACACTCTTTCACTTTACTACCAAAATAAAAAACTATCCCTACTGACACAAATTACACTCTTCAGTATGGTGGTTATAACAATGAGAGTGGTGCATAATTTGAGATACATTAGACTACCATAATACTTGGAGGGAGTATGCAAATATTGGTGGGGATTTGAACCCAAGTCCAACAGACTATCCAAAATTTGTAACGCTTGTGCTCATGGCAATAATTTTACCTTTTCTCCATTCACCAAATAAAGAGAAATATGCACTATTGTTTTGAATATAATGGTTGTTGTTATTGTTACTGAGAATAAAAATGAGAAAAACTTGGAAATATTTGTATCCATATCTATTTGCATATGGCATCTTACATTGGTCGATTAGATTATATAGGAGGCATCTTTCATTGAAGAGGTCTTTGCCCCCCTTTTTCTCTAATTAGTTATAGAGTCGTCTAATTATATTTTATATAGTTTTAAAGCAGTCATAATTTTTATCTCATTAGTTTTAGACTCATCTAAATTGACAAGTGGTGCATTCTCTACATTTTTAAAAGAGTTGTTGGATATTTAAGACCTATTTTTATTGAGATGACCCTCAATTCAATCATGTATTACATGATTGAAATGGTTTGGTGGAAGTTACACATCAAATTTATAGATCTGACATGTCACTAAACTTTACATGTGTATTCCCCTGAACTTCTTTGAGCTTATCATTGAAGTACTTTGTCATTTTTCTTCACCATCACAACACAATGTACTTTCATATCTTGTATCACTTACATATTTTATACGACCTTTCCCTTTCCCACCACTTCATCATTGTTTAAGCTCACTGTGAAATAGAGCATCTCTTCTCTATGCAACATATTACCATGTTATATGAAAAAACATACAATCTTATTATCCACCATCGCTTCTTAAAAATATAAAACTATTACCGCTTAACTTTTTGTACTAAAAATAAAATATAAAATCAAGAATCATAAATTTTGAGTGAGATAAAACTCTTGATTTATATATATTTTTACTTTACCACTTTATGAAAAGAAAAAATTACATCCTTTCCTAAATAATTTATACTTTATGACAACTCTAATAATAATAACCAATGTCAAGTAACTTGTACCTTTTAAGAGGACTGATAATAATGTCCTACGAAACTTCATACTTCATCACATGCTGTGGCCGGATTTATTGAAATTAGTGGTTTTACTAAAAACTGGTTGTTATTTTAAGTGGATGATCGGATTTGCTAAAAGCAATTGGCCGTTTTTGCTGCTGTGCGGATTTTAATTCGACGTAAAACTAATATCTGTTCGTCCCAGCCTACCCAGACTCCGGGCCCTTTTCCTATTGTCCATACGTTCTTACTTCTTGCCAGTTTTCATAAACATAAATGTTCCCGTTGAGTACAAAACAAAGGCAAAGCGAACGTGGGCTCATCTGATCCCCTACCATGGTATACAGAACTTTTAATGACAATATTGTCGGCAAATTATGTTTTTTATTTTTGGTTTTCCGAGCTAAAGAGGAATTGACATAAGGTTTTACGCCTGTAGGTGTAGCTTATAAATGGAGAGCTTTGTAATTTCGGAATTTGGTCGAGTAGGTTTGAAATCCTTTTCTGTTCAACATCAATGCCAACTAATTTGCAGAGCAAAACAATAATTGTAAAAGCGAAAAGAAAATTCGTCGGTAATTTAAATGAGCAACAGTAGACGAGCTTATATATTGTACTGCCTTGGACGTTCATATTGTATTATTGTAATGACTTGACCCTGCTACAGTATAGCTTGTTTCTAATATTTCAGTGAGCTTGGCAGCTTATTCCTGTATCTTTCTGGTAGACATGGGCGTTGACATAGTGGAGTTTCTGAAGGATAAAAATATCCTAGTGGTTGGAGCCACAGGTTTCTTAGGCAAAGGTGTCCATGGTCTCGTTGTTCTTGTAATTTCTGTGTGTTTCAATGTTTTGGAATTTTCGCTTTGGATAGATATTCACTGATTTGTTTTTATCTTGTTAAAATGTTTACAGTATTCATTGAGAAAATCCTCAGAGTGCAAGGTGATGTGGAGCATATTTTCACCCTGATCAGGGCAACTGATTTACAGTCTGCCAAAACCAGGCTGGAAAAAGAGGTAACAACTTGGACGTGGATTCAGACATGTATTTTATAACCGTATACCAATGCCACGTGTACAAGCTCATAAGCTACGAACCATACATTAGAAAACATCAGGCACAGCAGCGCATAGTGTAGCGTTCACGATCTAATGGAAAATGAATTGATTTTAAGGCTAAATACATATTCGATCAAAATTTGATCTGCTGGTAAGCTGAAAAAGTAAGACAGAGTGCCATGGCCGT
The DNA here is from genome assembly GCA_037957365.1 of Torreya grandis. Taxonomy (NCBI): domain Eukaryota; kingdom Viridiplantae; phylum Streptophyta; class Pinopsida; order Cupressales; family Taxaceae; genus Torreya; species Torreya grandis. Next base: position 672,721 of record JARHVA010002332.1, read on the forward strand.
TGTGTTAACATAATATTAATGAAAGGTGACGCCAATCTGTTACGAGTCTTAAATTGCTGTTAACAGATTGCCGGGAAGAATTACAGCTTTATTATGTTGTGATGATTTCACTTAAACATTATTGCTATGTAGGTGTTTTCCTCGGAGCTTTTTAGGCCTCTAAGAGAACGTCACAGGGGAGGATATGGCAGATTCATGGAGCAAAAAGTAGTCCCTGTTGTTGGAGATGTGACATGTGATGATTTGGGAATGGAGGAAAAAACTAGAGAAGAGCTCTTCCAAAGAGTTGATATTATTGTGAATTCTGCTGCCACAACCAGTTTTTATGAAAGGTTTGATTACATTTATGGCATGCAAAACTGCAGCATATCAACAGGGCAGGTTTACTGCCTAATTAATTTGTTCCTCTGATGCGGTGGAGTTTGCACGCCTTCTATCCCATTTGTGCTTTGCGTATATGATTGAGAAACACCTAAAATAAAGAGCAATTATATAGTTCTGTAACTTGTAATTTTACTGCTATCCTTAACAGCTTCTTGCAGGGATTTTTTTCTCAGTAACCTTCAAATTCTCCTTTTGTTCATCTAATAACACAGGTACGATGTTGCCATGAACGTAAATACTGTGGGGGCTGCTAACGTTGTGAGATTTGGTAAAAGATGCCCGAGATTACAGATTTTCTGCCATGTCTCAACTGGTACGTTTGAGGACCTTATATAGCATCTGTTTAGGTTGTCTTTGCTAAACTACTAGGCAATTTCAGGACTGAACCCCACGAAACTAAGGTATGGACAACAATTATTTATGCTTTTGAGTCAGATATAAACTTATCTGCATATATATATTTTTTATATTGACTACTTGTTTAACAGTATGCAACCCTAATAAAATGTATATATTTTCCACAACTTTTCGCCTCAAATTATTTCCTGGAGAGAAACTATCTTTTTTTAATTAATGTAGATTGTGGAAATTTGGAATCTCTAAAAATTTACTTACTTATTATGCAGTTTCATAGAAGTTGGATTACCAAAAAGTTTGAAGCTGTCTAAGTTTAGTGTTTTAAAATATTTGAACAGCCTATGTTAACGTGGGAAGGACAGGCATGATTGAAGAAGCAGCACTGCGGAATGGAGAGAGACTGTCCAAGAGTGGTGGAATCACGCCTTCACCTTGGGAAGTGGAGTCTGAGTGTGAATTAATAAGAAAAACTCTGGAGGAAATCAGAAGCATTTCAGATTCAAATTCCACGGATGACAAGACCGAAAGGAGTCGAATGAAAGAGCTTGCAGAGCAAAGGTACTGTGAATTAGGCCGCAGGTCGATTTGACCAAATTCTTTTAAGATATTGCAAAATCTCTAATGAAATGGGTCCTCTAAATTCTCAGAGCTAGTAACTTCGGATGGCCAAATGCTTACGTCTTCACAAAAGCAATGGCAGAGATGATGGTGGATCATCTTAGAGGAGATATCCCAACCGCCATAGTTCGCCCCAGCATAATTGAAAGCACTTTCTGTGAGCCATTTCCTGGGTGGATTGAAGGACACAGGTAAAATATAATTTTCAAATTGTAAGACACCCCATTCTATTTTCTCTTAACTCAGTCAAATTAAAACTGTTATTTCCTTGTTCAAAGGATGATTGATCCACTTTTTATTGGATACGGGAAGGGACAAATATCAAAGTTCCCAGCAGGTGATAACTTAATAGTGGACGTGGTAAGTGTAGCCTTCAAATCGTTTTTGCAAGGATTAGGCTGTTAATTAAAAAATATATATATAGTGAAGAATTTCTTGGAGTGTGTGCAGGTTCCAGTGGATATGGTAGCAAACGGAATGATATCCTGCCTCAGCAAACATGCTTCAACGCCGGGGTTATATATATATCACCTGGCCACTTCCGTTCAAAATCCGTTGCTCTACCTCACTGGGGTCAAGGCTGCCTACGAATACTTCAAATTGAATCCATGTAAAAACAAGAACGGTACAAAATTCGTGAAAATAAAAAAGCCCAAGGCCTTACATAGTATGGAAATCTTTCGACGGCGCATGCGCATCCATTATAAGATCCCATTACAGGTAATTCATAATAGATATAATATTTTTTCGTGAAGTAGTTATAGGTTTACTAGGAGACGTGAGGCAAGGTTACTGGTATTTGGATCAAAACGTCATTCAAATCAAAGTATGTGAATAAATAGATAAAAGTACGGTTAAATTGTATGTAAATATTATCATAAACGATCCTTATCTTCAAATTGGACTTTCCTTATAACTATGATTTACAATTTTTTTATTTTTTTTCCCTTCCTACTACTGTTGTGTGTTTCTGCAGGGCCTACATTTGGTCGACTTGCTTCTCTGTGGTCTTTTGAGAAAGCCGTACAATCGTCTCGTTAAGACGTACAAGTTTGTAATGAAGCTGGCAGATCTTTACGAGCCGTTTATTTTTTTCGAAGGAAGGTAAAGGTGCCACTCACCAGTACGTGCTGCTTTTATGTGTCAGCTGTTAATACATTTAGTCTTCCATCTTAACATTTCTATTATTATAGACATCCAGACAAACATAATAAATTTGATAGATGAAGTTCATAATCAATATTGAATATTTATCAACAGGTTTGACAACTCAAACACCAGGCGTTTATGGGCAGGACTGTCCAAAGAAGATCAGGAACAGTTTAACTTCGACGTGAAGTGCATAGATTGGACCAATTATTTCTACCACGTTCATATTCCGGGACTCTTGAAATACACAGTCTCCTGAAATATGTTTCATCATGATAATGATGATAGGGTGTTTTTTTTATTGCATTGCTTTCATTAGGCACTGAAAAAATAAAAATGTAAACTATTTACTTCCATAAATTCTGTTTTAAGATTTAAGTCTATCAATTGGAAAATATTTGAAGCAGAAGAAGTCTGCTTTAATTTTCAAAATAAAAAAGCAGTGATTTTTCTGTAACAGATTTTAAAATTGTTTAGTACTTTTCAAACTTAGGAAAGAGACAATTACACAGATTTTTTTTAATATTTTAAACTAACATTTAACATCCTGTGCTTAATATTGTAAGCTAACATTTAACATCCTGTGCTAACTTTTTTATTATAAGGTTCTTGACCTGGTTATTATTTCTCCAAAAGCACTGCAGTGTTATAAGTAAATTGTTATTGCATCTCGTATTGAAAGCATTTAAGAAATAAAAATTAATGTAACTAGAGAAATGTGCGTTGATGACCTGCCATCCTGTTCCAGCACAGGGACGGTGGAAGAAAGAATTTAATTAAAGAATATTGAAAAATTATAATCTTCATATTATTAAATTAGGTGTAAATTTTTACCTATTAAGATATAATTTTTTTAAATATTTAATATAAAATTTTAAATAAATAAAATTAATAATATTTTCTCTATAATTTTAAAAAATTAATTTTTAAATATTTAATATGAAAAATTAAATAAATAAAAATAAAATTATTTTTTAGATAATTTAATTTCTAAATATTTGATATAAAAAGTTAGATATTTGACAAATTGAATAACGTAGTAAAAATAATATTTATATTTATATTCACTCATTAATTATATATAATTTAAAATAAGAATGTATATATATAGTTTTGTGAGATTTCGTAAATTTGGAAGATGAAAAGTAGAGTTTGAATCCGGAGTGACTAAGTAATAAGCGAATAAAAATATTAATATTTATATAATTCTTTTAATAGTTTTAACAAACTGAATATTCAAAATTATAATAATAATTTTAAAAAAAAAATTATATTTATATTTACTTCTTAATTGAAAATTAAAATTTTAAAATTAATTTAAATCAAAATAATTGACAAAATCATATGCTTGGCAATAGTGGAAGTGTTCACACAACACAGAAAAATGAAATAAATTTACAAAATTTAGAAATTCCCATTATTGATGTGGAATATTAAGTAGGATGGATACTTAATGAAGACCATCTACTGAGAATTTAAATTATGCTATTACACTCTCAGATGGGACAGGGACGATGTGCATGTCAATTAAAGGACGGCACCTCCAATGGCCGGCGTTCTTTCGAATTCATCCAACACCACGACAGCAGTGGTGTGTTCGTACGGGACGACTCCACCGCTGTAATTATTACCCAAAAGTTGTTTGCCAGATCAATATTTTATGGAGAAAATATCGTACATTATAATAAATGAACGAAAAGTAATGGACAAATAATATTATACTGCTTAAATGAGTAAATAGTATAAAGCTGCGGATATTTTATTTTACCATTGTAAGGCTTAGATTAATATTTTATTTTACCATTGTAAGGCTTACTATTATTATTTTACATTAATATTTATGAGGTTTATATTTTTCTCTATTAAAAATATATTTTAAAAATTATTGATGAAACCTTTATTAATATTATGTATTTATTATGACAGTGCAATGATGATAAAAAGGAGAAGCATTTAATATTATTTTAATAAAACAAAGAAAAATTAACACTGAAATTATTATAAATATAATTTAATTTCTCAAAATAATAGAATAATAATTATATCATATTATTATAAATATAAATTAATTTTATTAAACAATAAATTAAATAAACAAAATATATAATAAAATTTTGAAGAGAAATAAATATATATAAAATTTTGAGTAAGTGTTTGTTATTATTCATTATGTATTGTTTGTTAGATTTTATATTTTTCTCAATTAATATATTTTTGTAATTTTTAATTAAAAATAAAACACATTAGATAGATTGTAGTTCAACAGTAAAGATGATTTAATTAGCACATAAAATACAATTTTATTAAAAGTTTATTTCATAAAAAGACTTATTTAAACATATAAACTTAGGTGAATTGTTTTATAAATTAAAAATTAATTTATTGGTATAAAGTGATTTTGTAATTATATAGGTAATCAAATAATTAATATTTTAGTTAGTTAATATATTAAATAATTATAATGGATTTTCAATTTTCTTTGCTTAGAAAAAAATTCTATTTTTAATGTGAAAGTTATTGTTTCTTAAAGTTAAAATTTAAAATTGTAGTATAAAAATTATAAAATTAACATATATATTTTAGATTAATCTATGTAAAAAAATGTCAATAGATATTATTTTCAAAGTATCAATATTATATTAGATTTGTAACATAAATAAAATAGGTGTATGAAATTATATTTAACATAAATAGAATAGACACATGAATTTTTCACATAAATTTATTTAAAACAGATATTCTAGTTTAATTCTTTAATATTTATCATAATAAATTTAGTTGTTTTCATTAAATAAATATATATCTATTAGTTATAGTAGTGCATATTTTATTTTAGTCAATGGTATCAATGAAAAATAAATACACTCAATATGATTTTTGAATATTATTTTTTATCAAAATTAAATGTATTTTTTTAAATAAATATTAAACAAATGTATATGAAACTTTTTATTTTAAATGATGGTTATATATTTTTGGTAAGTTAGTTGGGAGACAACTAATAAATATCAGTAGCATACATATCTTAGATAAATTTATGTAAAATATATCGATTTTTATAAGTTATTCAGATCTCATTATCTTCTTTGATTTTGTTTATTTTTTATAATATTTTATTTTAACATAAATAAAATTACACAATAACAAATATAAAATAAATAAATAAATAATTTTATTTTAAAGCAAATAAAATTATCATAATAATAAATATAATTCACTTATCATATATTCTAACAAGATAAATAAACAAGTAATTTTTTTAATTTAAAATAAAAATAATTATCACAATAACAAATATAAAATAAATAAATAAATTCTTTAAATTTTTTATTTTAAAATAAATAAAATTACCACGATAAAAAATATAATTTATCTATCATATATTTCAACATGGTAAATAAATAATTAAATAAAATTATTACAATAAGAAATATAATTTGTCTATCATATATTTTAGCATGGTAAATAAATAAAATAACAAATATAACTTACATATAAATTTACGTATCATATATTTCAGTATGGTAAATATATAATTAAAACTCTTTATTGAATAATTACCAACCCACTCATGCTATTACATCCTTTCACTATCTCTAATTGTCATTATGAGGTTTTTATTTTTATTTATTAACAATACATTGTGGAAATTATTACTTATTCATTGAAGAAATATTTATTTTAATATTATATATTTATCTAATTTTTTAATATTTAATATAATAAATAAAGTTATATTTATTGAATAAATGTGTAGTTATCATTCATAACATTATATATTTTATTTTGGCCAATGGTGTTAGTGAAAAAGAAATATATTGAATATGATATTTGAATCTTATTTTTTGTCAAGATCAAATTCTTTTTTTAAATAAATATTAAAAAATTATTTGAAACTTTTTATATTAAATTATGATTATATATTTTTAGTAAGTTAGTTGGGGAACAAATAACGAATATCATTATTTTAGATTAATTTTTATGGAGTTTATAATCTTCTTTATTAACAATATATCATGAAAATTATTGGTTATTTATTGAAAAAATATTTATTAATATTGTGTATTTATTTAATTCTTTAATATCTATCATAATAAATTTAACTTACTTTAGTCTATAATATCAATGAAAATCAAATATATGAAATATGATTTTTGAATATTATTTTTAGTCAAGATCAATTTTTTTTTTAATAAATATTAAATAAATTATATAGAACTTTTTATCTTAAATGATGGTTATATATTTTTAGTAAACTAATTGGATAATAAACCAGTATTTTGAATTAATTTTTATGAGATTTATTATTTTTTCTTGTAAAAATGATTGATTGTTTATTAAATAAATATTCATTAACATTATGTATTTATTTAATTTTTTAATATATATCATAACAATTTAATTGTCTTTATTAAATGAATGTGTATTTACCATTCATGACATTATATATTATATTTTATTTTAATTTATGATATCAATTAAAAAGAAATATATCAAATATAATCTTTGAACATTATTTTTTAATCATCAATTTTTTTTTAATAAATATTAAAAAGAAATTATATAGAAGTTTTAATCTTAAACTTGATGGTTATGTATTTTTGGTAAGTTAACATGGATTAATTTTATATGACATTTACATGATAAAAATTATCGGTTGCTTATTGAATAAATTTCATTAACATTGTATGTTTATCTAATTTTTTAATATCTAAATTTGAGTATGATCTTTGAATTTTATTTTTTTGGTCAAGATCAAATTTCATTTTTTTCTAAATAAATATAAAAATATGATTATGTATTTTTGGTAAATTAGTTGTGCAGGAATAATGAATGTCTTGATATTGATAAGCGGTTCTTATTAACAATACGTCATAAAAAATATTAATTATTTATTAAATAAATATTTATTAATATTATATATTTATCTAATTTTTTAATATTTATTATAATAAATTTTAGTTATTTTTATTAAATAAATATGTATCTGTCATTTATAATATAGTATATTTTATTTTGGCCTATGATATCAATAAAAAAGAAATACAATGAATATAATATTTAAATATTATTTTTTTATTAAGATAAAATTTCATTCTTTTAATAAATACTAAAAAATTATATGGAACTTTTTATTTTCAATAATTGTTATGTATTTTTGGTAAGTTAGTTAGAGGATAAATATTGAACATCACTATTTTTAAATTACTTTTTTGGGGTTATATATAAATTAATTGATAACCAGTTCTTTTTTGATTTTGGGAAACCTTCTAGACCCGTAGCAAGTAGTGTCACTTGAGGAATAACTACCTATATTTTCATATATTAACAATACATTGTAAGAAGTATTAATTATTTATTGAATAAATATTCATTAATATTATGTATTGATCTAATTCTTTAATGTTTATCATAATAAATTTGGTTGTTTTTTGAGAAGGATTACGTGAAATAAGGAGGACCAGGAGAAGGTGTGAGACTAGTCTTAAGGGAAGGATTCATCTACACAATTTAGGATGGGGAAATAGTCTAATCTCAAGCTAATAGTGTCAGGAGAGAAAACAATGGGCAATCACGAGAAAAAATATCGAAAGAAAGTTTTGGCAATTGTGATTTAAGACTAAAGAGAGTGGTGGAATGAAGAACTGAAATCAATTAAATTAGGGGTTAGTTGAAAAAGGAAATTGATGGGGAATCAGGGCCCTGCTTTGCAAAAGAAGGTAGAATAAAAAGAGTCCTTAGTTTCCAGAAGGGACGATGCCCTCGTAGATCCAAATGAATGTTTTAATGCACCAAAAATAACAATGTTGGTAGATAACTTTGAAGCTTCTATAGAAAATTATCTGGAGGTGTTGGGGGATAGAGTGAGGATTGGAGAAGCTAGGGTTTTGGAATGGGATTTGGACCCTTTTCGGCTAAGATTAAATTTTTGATGGATTGTTCCCTAATTTTTAAATGTGCAGGAAAATGGACTACAATAGGAGATATTGAAATTTGGATCAGTGGAAAATGGGGTTCAATCATTTTGGTAAGTTTCTTCATAAAGGGCTTTTGTGGTAGATTTTCATTTTCAAGAAGAAAAAGATAAGATTTTGAACAAAAAAATTGGTATTTTAATGGATTTGGGTTTTGATTATAAAAATGGAGCCCTAATTTTGATCCCCTGAGGGCTCGAAAAGGGAGTTATCCAATTTGGATAAGATTTTATGGGCTTCCCTTGGAATATTAGAGTGAAGAGTGTTTGGCAACAATGGGAAGCTTGGTGGGTCAGGTGACGGAAGTAGATGAAAATTCACTAAAAGGTTGAAGGACAACCTATGCCTGAGTAAGAATTGTCCATGATTTGGATCAAGAAATTATAGAACAAATTGTTATCAAAATAGAGGGTAGGATGTGAAAATAAAGGATTGATGTTAAAAAAAATCATTTTAGATGTTATAAATGCCATCACCTAGGTCACATTCAAAAAAAATTCAAGAAAGGTAAGATCTCTCCTCGAATCAAATCTTTGAAGGTTATGCTTAAACAGAGACAGAAAAAGAATCAAGGGGATTAGGTTAGAGGCATGAAAGAAGAAGTGCTTATTGAGGATCAGGGGAAGGAAAGAGAGGGATATTGGAAAGCTCAATCTCAAAAAATAGGTGAAATAGAGGAGTTTCTATAAAAATTGGAAGCTATAAAAATAATTTCACCAGCTACGATGATAAAGTGTTGTGACTTTATTGAACTAGTATCTCAATCAATCAAATCTCTTGTTAAAGAAAATCAATAAAATTATATTCCTAAGACTGGTAAGGAGTATTTAGTTGTAGGAGAAAGAGAGGTAGTTGTCTCAGAAGATGATCTTTTGGCTTTAAAAGGAGAAATAGAGGAAGATTTAGAAGTGGATTTAAATTCAAGATAAGTGTTCTCTATTTCCCAAATTTAGTGTTCTCTTTCCCAACCTAATTGGGGTCCAAAGAAGATATTGGTAAGGAAATCCAAAAAATATAAAGTAGCTAGTGAAATTTTTGGAGGTAAACAAGGAACTTTAGAAGCTTTTGTTGATGTTACAAGGTGGGGGGTGGAAATCCTTTCTTTGGAATCATGAAGATAATATTTTGGAATGTTAGGGGTGTGAATGCCCCTAACAAAAGGAGCCTGGTAAAGCATCTTCTTAGTGTGAAAAAATTGGATGTTTTAATGATTCAAGAAACTAAATTAGGTTTTGAGGAAGCAGAGTTTGAAGAAATCGATTTGGCAGCAGTGGCAAGGGCTCTTTGTGGAACTACTGGGTGTTTTAGGAGGTTTGGTTTTTTTTGGTCTCCTTTTACCACCAAAGAAGTGTTGTAGGATTCAAGGAATAATTGGTATTTGTGCATGTTGTCTTGTTTTAATTCAAATATTTAGTTTCTATGGTTGAATATCTATGGTCCTCAAGGGGTTTCTTTGAAATTTCTATTTTGGTGATAAATTTATAATATTTTGAGTAGGTTTCGGCCATATAAGATCATTTGGAGGGTGATTTTAATGCTATTCTGAATGACAAATAAAATAAAGGGGGTGCTCATTCTCGTCCTCAAGCCTCTCAAGGCTTTGAGTCAATCATTTCAAATAATAATTTGGGCGATGTGGAATCCAAATCAGGTTAGGTTCTGATAATATTCTAGAGTGATTGGATAGATTTTGTATTTCCTCTCAATCGAATCAGAGTAAGTCGAGGTTAGATAGTTGGGTTTTATCTCAATCAAGATCGGATCATTCGTTGATAACTTTGAAAATTGAATGTGAGAGTCCCCATTAAATATGTTCATTTAAATTTGAATTAATGTGGTTAAGAGACTCTTCTCTTTTTGTGTTAATTTAGATTTGGTGGCAATAGTGTCTGTTGCCTCTAGGCTCTCAGATGTATTAAATGAGTAAAAGGCTTCAATTCATAAAAGGTAAATTAAGGAGTTGGAATGGAGAGCAGATCAAGAATATTTTTAATGAAAAAATGAGGATTGAATCAGAATTACGTATCCTTAATGAGCAAGTATTCAGATTGGGAAAGGATGCTCAGGGTTATGCTCTAAAAAAATATTCGGTTAAGGAATATTTTTTTCTAGAAGAATTTTTTTGAAAATAAAAATCTAGGGAGAATTGGATTAAAGATGGTGATATATATTCTTTTTTTTTTTTTTTTTTTTTTTTCATTTTTCAGTTAGACCCAGAAGGAAGGTTTTTAGGATCGCTTGTATTAGCTCAAGGCAGGAAGTACTATTGGAATCCCCAAAGGAAATAAGGACTAAAGAAAGTCAGTTTTTTTAAAGGTTGTTAAATGAAGATGATAGATCGATTTTGGGATGCTCAGAGTTTCTTTTTGTCTTTCATTCCACCATTGATTTAAGAAGTTATGAATGATAAGTTAATGGCCCCTTTAGAATAAATTAGAATGGTTGTGTTTTCTATGGCAAAGGATAAAGCACTTGGCCCTGATGGCTTCCCAGGAGCGTTTTTTCAATCCTTCTGCGATGTAGTGGGAGAAGATGTGTCGCATTTGGTGGAAAAATCAAGAAATAAAAGGAAATTAGCCCCTAATTTGAATGTTACCTTCTTATCTCTATTTCCTAAAGGGGAATCTCAATCCTCCTTCAATGATTTTAGATTGGTGGATTTGTGCAATACGATGTATAAGATCATTTCTAAAGCCATTGCTAAAAGATTTAAACCTTTGCTAGAAATGTTGATTTCTAAAGAACACACTGGGTTTGTCCCTGGTGGAAATATTCAATAAGGAATAATTGTGGCTCATAAAATTATTCATTCCTTCTCGCATAACCATCAAAAAACTCTGTTGATAAATCTTAATATTAGCAAGCGTATAACTGAGTGAATTGGAAGTTTTTATTTAATATACTTAAGAAGTTTGACTTCAACACTGATTGATGTAATTAAGTTTTTAGTTGTGTTTTGGGTCCCAAATTACAACCTTAAAATTAATTCAAATCAAAATAATTGACAAAATCATATGCTTGACAATAGTGGAAGTGTTCATACAACACAGAAAAATGAAATAAATTTACAAAATTTAGAAATTCCCATTATTAATGTGGAATATTAAGTAGGATGGATACTTAATGAAGACCATCTACTGGGAATTTAAATTATGCTATTACACTCTCAGATGCATGATGTACATGTCAATTAAAGGACGGCACCTTCAATGACCGGTGTTCTTTCGCATTCATCCAACACCACGACAGCAGTGGTGTGTTCGTACGCGACGACTCCACCGCTGTAATTATTACCCAAAAGTTGTTTGCCAGATCAATATTTTATGGAGAAAATATCGTACATTATACTAAATGAACGAAAAGTTATGGACAAATTATATTATACTGCCTAAATGAGTAAATAGTATAAAGCTGAGGATATTTTATTTCACTATTCGAAGGCTTAGTATAACTAATAAAAAGAACATATATTTTATCTATTTGTTTATTTTGTAAGATCAATTTTTTTTTTTAATAAATATTAAAATATATATATATATATATATATGATAACTTTTTATTTTAAATGATGGTGAGTATTTTTAGTAAGTTAGTTGGTATATAAATAATAAATATTATTATTTTAGATTGATATTAATTAGGATTATATTTTTCTCTATTAAAAATATATTGTGAAAATTATTAATTATTTATTGAAGAACCATTTATTAATATTATGTATTTATTATGATGGTACAATGATGATAAGAAGGAGAAACATTTAATACTATTTTGATGAAATAAAGAAAAATTAATACTAAAATTATTATAAATATAATTTAATTTCTAACAATAATAGAAGAATAATTATATCATATTATTATAAATATAAATTAATTTTATTAAACAATAAATTAAATAAACAAAATATATAATAAAATTTTGAAGATAAAAACACACACACACACATATATATATATAATTTTGAATAAGTGTTTATTATTAGTCCCAAAGGGAGGGATTATAGACATCATTCTCCATTAACATGTAATTAGTCTTTATACATTTGACCAATCAAAGACTATTGATTTATGTGTTAAAAAATAACTCAAACTTTTACAAGTTGAAATAGCTTGTTGTTTAACAAAGCAAATAAAAAATCTTATTTTGAGTGTTCTTATTAGTCCAAAAATATGCATGTTATGGAAGCCTTTACTTTAATTAATGTAGCCAAATCTGGGGAGTCAAGGTGAAGTTAAAGCATATTCATTTTAATCCTCACGCTGTAATTAAATCAAAGCAATCACCGTTTGAAGTCTCCTTTCAGCTTGAATTGGTGGTGGCTTCTTGTTGCGGGATATGGGCGGTGCAATTGCATTGTCACCATTTCTTCTTCCCAGTGCAACTGGTGAGCCATCTGTTCCCACAATGTGCCATACATGATGTTGAAAATCACTCTTCGCTTATCTTGACAGATTTTGGACAGACCAAAGTCAAAAGGCCACGCTGCTAGCATGGAAAATCTAGAGGCAATAACATCAGGTTTGAGAATATCCAGACTTACGAAATTGGGGCCTCTTGATGAAAAAGAGGCCACAGTCGATGCTAAAATATTATTAGCGGTGCCAAAGACAGTGCCCTCAAACTGAATGATGGTGGTGGGGGTCTTTGTGGAAGCGATATCTGAGATGGGGACAACTAGTAAGGATATCTGCAATTATGGGATTATTACTTCCTTCTTCCAAAATGGAATGCCAACAAAAAATGGCTAGTTTATTAACAATGTTGAGCTTATTGATAGTAGTGGAGGGTGTGTTAAATAGGAAGAGCTTTCCTAAGGGATTCGTATTTGGCAACAGTTCATCTGCCTACCAGGTATTCATTTCCCCAATCATTTCACTATCCTTACTCCGATCTGCTCAAAACTAATTTCAGTCTCTTTTGGCAGTATGAAGGTGCGGTGGCTGCGGATGGGCGTATGCCAAGCATATGCGAAACATTATATAATATACCTTGTAAGTCATTAAATACTAATCCTATCTATACATTACTTTCTCACTCTTTTCTTTTCAGAATATTTATATTTTGTGCCTTTGTTATTGATAGCAAATACATTGGATGGAAGCAATGCAAATGTTACCATTAATCAATACTACTTATATCCCATAAGTATTATACTATAACCTTTTTCTTTAATTGCAGCTCATGCAATAGAATTTGAATGTGAGTTTTTGGTCAGAAAGATATCAAATTGATGGCAAAACTCAGTTTTGATGCTTACCGCTTGTCAATTTCATGGTCAAGATTGATTTTGGGAACCATTCATCTTAATCCCAATAGTTCAAATTGGGCATATAAATCATAGCGTATATGCTAAGTGTATGGTTGCTTTCCATTATATTACAGAGGGAAGAGGAGCTATGAATGCAATTGTAACTAAGCATTACAACAATTTACTTGCTACCCTCCTGGAATTTGATACCGATCAATAGTATTGTGCCTCGTACATTCCAATTCCATTTTATCACTCTTATAAAATGTAATGTTGTGAATTAGGAATTGAACCATACGTGACTCTCAGCCATTTTGACATTCCACCAATATTATAGGATGACTATGGAAGCTGGCTCGATCATCGCATTATGTGAGGTTTTAAATTATATACGATTTCAGCTACTCTACTTCTAGTTATCCAAAATTTTGTATATATCCCTAGAGATTTGGCTGGTGGATATTTATTTATGCAATGTGGAAATTGTGCAGAGATGAATTTACAAATTATTGTTAGAAAGTCAAGTTGAAATGGAGTTTAATTTATCCACTCCTCATGCAATCAGTTAGTGAACAATCAGTTATCAAACAGTTAGTTAAAATGTTAAAGAAGTAGTTCACATTCAGTCAGTTAGACAAACAGTTAGTTTGCATGCAAAGACTAAAATTAGTCTTGAGTTTGTTTTTCTAATTATTGTTTGGATTCAAATCTATTTAAAGACGCTTGGGCGCATCATTGTAAGCAAGGAAAAGTGAAGATCAATAAAATATTTTTCTTTCAAGAGATTGTTGTAGCAATTGTGTTCAGTTCTTATTTATTTGTTTGAGTTCTTGTTTTTGTATGCTTTCTTGATTCTGAGAATTATGTCCACAACTACCATGCGGATACAAATAATCTCGTACACAACTTTGTTAAGAGTTGTTGGAATCGATTAGGAAAGTACATGAATTGATGTTGGAAGATAGGTATCATAACAATAAAAAGTCAAATTATGTGGGTTGACTGATAATCAACCTAGCCCGACCAAGGGGATTTTGGATAAAATCAAAAGCCTCATGGAAAATTGCAAGCACTGCAATCTTCAATAGGATTGCAACTTTTGGGATGAATGTCATAATGCAAGCAATAATGGGCATATTGGCGATTCGGCGTTGGCTTCTTTTTCCATGGTCATTAGCGTTATTGTGGGTTTCACTTCAAGGGTTGTTGTAAGTATTTCTTTTTATTTATTTTTCTTTCAATCTATCCACAATGTTGTTTTCTTCCTATATATTTAGGAGATAATTTTCTCTGCTCTTTAAGTTTTGAAAAAATGTATACAGTAGATAACTACGTCTATTACTTGTGAATCATCACTTTTTTCTTTTAAAAAAAAATATAAGGTCAAAAGCCTTTTGACCCTTGTCATAAACATTTAATGGAAAACAATGTAAATAGATTGGCTACCTACAACCCCACCAAAATTCCAATCAAAATCTGGCTCGGCATTATTAAAGAGGATTGAAATCTGGATCTGCTCCTTCTCCATGTCCATCACAAGTAGACGCAGTCATGAACATTAAAATATTTTACATCCATATGAAGCAGATTAGTAGATTGTTAATAGGATGTAATTTGAAGCAAATTAGTATATGTTTTGTTGCTTTCAATACATGAATAAATAATTCAATAGTATCTCCCTTTCCATGCCATGCAATCAATCTTTTTCATTGACACGACAGTGTTGTTGTTGGCCATGAACAAATGCACACATGCCCTCTGTTATACGGGTCATTATCTATATCTTTTCGCTTCACAATTTTCCATGGTTCTTTCATGTTGTTTTTGGCAAGCGAGGGATACGATCTTGGACTAATGGGCCCCGTCAGGTGCTCTCACCCCTTTCGAAATTGTAGCCAAGGAAATTCCACCACATAACCCTACATTGCCGCCCATTACCAAATCCTCTCACATGCCGCTGTTGTAGCCAAGTTTATAAAAAACAAGGCAAGCTTATTTAGTTGTATTATGATTTTCTTCTCTTAATATGGATGATGATAATGGTTAAAATTCTCCATGCAGGTCAACCAAAATAGTTCAGTTATGGTACGAACCACTTACAGATAGTGATGAAGATTTAGAGGCACAAACAAGAGCTCTAGATTTTACACTGGGATGATAAGTGCAATGGATTTCATTTTTAGGAAAGAATATATGGAATTAGGGCTGGTGTTTACGATAATACTCCTATGTTACAGGATTTTTGATCCCAATTTTTTTGGGGACTATCCCCCTTCCATGCGAAAGACAATGGGCGCTCATTTACCCAGATTTACAGAAGATGAAGTTGAGATGGTGAAGGGTTCCATAGGCTTCATAGGTCTCAATCATTATAACATGTTCCATGCTACTGCCATACCTGTTAATTCTTCATCCATGATCATAGATTACTACGCAGACATGTATGTTCATTTAACAGGCAGGTCTACTCTTACCGTTAATCTATGTCTTGGGTAAAAATTATGTCCAATCCATTGATAATCTTGTGCAAGTGCAGGTGTCAGGGATGGGGTGTTGATTGGGCCAAAGGTCGGCCTGCTTGCTCTTAATCTCTTAAACATTTATGTTTAATCAAATGTTGTACACTTAATATTATTATTTCCAAATGATTTACAGATTGCGTTAGAGTCGGATGCGATGACGCTGTACATCATTTTGGAGGGCATCAAATTGTTGGTGGAGTATGTGACAAAGTGGTATAATAATCCTCAAATACTCATATTAGAAAACAGTAATTAATCTAATTTTACCTCCGCCCGATTCGTTGCTATATCGAAGTTAAACAGAATGGGTTTTGATTGTGTGGTGGAAAATAATTGACAGAAATGGCAACTGCGAACAACCAAACGTTGAAAGAAGCATTGGACGATGGAGTGAGATTAAACTTCCACCGTGACTATCTCACACATTTACTGGAGGCGATAGAGTAAGTTTTAGCTTTGATATTTAATGAGTTTATTCCATTTAGAATGGGGGTAAGTTAGGGTTTGACTGTGCCTGTGCAATATTGAAACTTTAACAGGGATGGAGCAAATGTGAAAGGGTACTTTACGTGGAGTCTTTTGGACAACTTCAAACTGAATTTTGGATTTACTCTTCGCTTTGGAATTGTTTATGTGGAAGGGTAAGTCCTCCCTGAAAGCCAAGGTTTGTCACTGGGAAAACATGAGTGCTTTCTCATATTCTTAACCCTAGTGATGAATTCGTGAATGTAAGCAATATGATAAAGGTTCCCCACAAAAGAACTTCAATTTATTTATTTATTGCAAGTGATTATTGAGCAGATTAGTTTATTTATTTATTTCAATTAATTGTGAGCAGATTATTGAAAATCAATTACATATCTTTATCTTGTATTACCAAACTTTTCTAGGCTCTCTCTCTGATCGAAGCTTGAAAATGATGGAAGCAATCTGTTCATATTAGTCTGGGGATTTTTCCTTTTTCTCCAAGCTTCTGAAAATTTCAAGCATTAATAATGGTGGATAACCATTGGGAAACTTCTAGAAATGCCAATGCCCGAAAACTCAATCTTAATCAATTAACCCTAAAACATCTTTTGTAAAGTGATGCTTTGTACTAGGTTTGTTCTCAAAATATTCACCGCTTTATCATCACCATTTTATCTAATTTTCCCTTTTTTTTTCTATAAACACCTTTGCAGTATATTCTTCAAACACCACAAACCCACGGTAATAAGCCTCCGAATTAAAAAGGAAAACCTTTCTATTTTTAAAAAAGGAAAAACTTTCCACAGTTTCATGTATTGTAAATAGGAACTAAAGTAAATGGTCAGGGATATGAATAGGCAATTTTTTCACCAAGGCATACATGTATATGAGAATGTCTTGCTTGACACTTTATTTTATATGAAAAATATACCACTGTGTTATATATATATTTGTGGTTGAAACGATTGAGTATTGTACTCATTTTTATTTTTTACATGCAAAAAAGATTATGAATAATATTCACTAATATGAAGCTCTTTTATAAAAATACACGCTGATAATGGATCTTGAGGTATATACTCTGATTTCTTCTATTTTTAGGGGGAAACTAAAATCTGATCTAAGCACTTAGATTTTCATTGCATCTGGGTTCTAAATTGAATAGAATACAACATTTAATTGTTCCCAAGGCCATTGAATAGAGAACCACAGTCTATTTTTTTGTTTGGATCGTAATCCACAAGGCAAGACAAGGAAGCAATCACAGGGATAGATAGAAGTTCCTTTAGATTTTGAATTGAATAGAAGTTCTTATAAAATTTTATTATAAATTTATTCTATGATTTTTTTTTATAAAAAAAAAGTAAAATACAATTTTATTCAAAATTTATTCCATGAAAAAACCTCATTAAAACATATAAAATTTAAGTGCATTGTTTTATAAAATAAAAATTAATTTATTGGTATAAAATGATCATGTAATTATTTAACTAATCAAATATTTAATATTTTATTTAGTTAATATATTAAGTAATTAAAATGGATTTTCAATTTTCTTATCTTTTATAATATGGTTAGAAAAAAACTTCAATTTTTTATGTGAAAGTTATTGTTTCTTATGTCAAAAAGTTAAAATTTAAAATTATGGTATAAAAGTTATAAAATTAACATATATATTTTAGATTAATCCATATAAAAAATGTCAATAGATATTATTTTTGAGGTGTTTATATTATATTAGATTTGCAACATAAATAAAATAAGTGTATGAAAATGATATTTAACATAAATAGATTAGAGACATGAAAATGATATGCTAGTTTAATTCTTTAATATCTATCATAATAAATTTAGTTGTTTTCATTGAATAAATATATATCTATATTATTTATAGTAATGTATATTTTATTTTGGCTAATGGTATCAATGAAAAATAAATATACACAATATATTCTTTGAATATTATATTTTGTCAAAATCAAATTTATTTTTTAATTAAATATTAGAAAATTATATGAAACTTTTAATCTTAAATGATAGTTATATATTTTTGGTAACTTAGTTGGGAAATAATTAATAAATACTAGATTTTGAATTAATTTGATAGGATTTTTATTTTTATTTATTAACAATACATTGTGGAAATTATTAATTATTAATTGAAGAAATATTTATTTTTATATTATTTATTTATCTAATTTTTTAATATCTATTATAATAAATAAAGTTGTTTTTATTGAATAAATGTGTAGTTATCATTCATAATTTTTTTATCTTAAATTATGATTATGTATTTTTAATAAGTTAGTTGGGAGACAAATAACGAATATCATTATTTTGGATTGATTTTTAAAGAGTTTATAGTATTCTCTATTAATACTACATCATGAAAATTATGGATTACTTATTAAACAAAATTATTAACATTATATATTTATTTAATTTTTTAATATTTAGTATAATAAATTTAACTTATTTTAGTCTAATGATATCAATGAAAATCAAATATATGGAATATCATTTTTTAATATTATTTTTTGTCAAGATAAATTATATGAAACTTTTTATCTTAAATGATGGTTTTGTATTTTTAATAAATTAGTTGGATAATAAACAAGAAATAAGATTATTTTGGATTAATTTTTATGGTGTTTATATTTTTCTCTATTATAAAAATGATTGATAATTTATTAAATAAACATTCATTAACATTATATATTTATTTAATTCTTTAATATATCATAATAAATTTAATTATCTTTATTAAATATTTATTTACCATTCATAATTGTATTTTATTTTAACCTATGATATCAATTGAAAAGAAATACACCAAATATAATCTTTGAACCTTATTTTTTAATCAAGATCAAACTTCTATATTTTAATCAATAAATTATATATATATATATATATATATATATATATATATATATATATATATATATATATATATATATATATATATATATATATTTGTTTTTATCTCAAACCCGATGGTTATGTATTTTTGGTAAGTTAACATGGATTAATTTTATATGGCACATCTTAAAAATTATTGGTTGCTTATTGAATAAATATTCATTAACCTTGTATATTTATCTAATTTTTTAATATTTATTTTAATAAATTTAGTTTATTTTGGCTTATGATATCAATGAAATTTGAATATGATTTTTAATATTTATTTTAGTAAATTTAATATATTTTGGTTTATGATATCAATGAAATTTGAATATTATTTTTTAATCAAGATTAAATTTTATTTTTCTCTAAATAAATATTAAAACATGATTATATTTTTTTGTTAACTTAATTTGGGGAGGAATAACAAATGTCAATATTTTAAATAGTTCATATTTTTATTTAGAAATAATATATCGTGAAAAATGTTAATTATTTACTAAATAAATATTTATTAATATTATGTATTTATCTAATTCTTTAATATCTATTATAACAAATTTAGTTGTCTTTATTAAATAAATATGTATCAATCATTTATAATATAGTGTATTTTATTTTGGCCTATCATATCATCGAAAAAAAATTCACTAAATATGACATTTAAATTTTTTTTAATCAAAATCAATCTTAATTTTTTTATTAAATACTAAAAAAATTATATGAAACTTTTTATCTTAAATAATTGTTATGTATTTTTGGTAAGTTAGTCAGAGGATAAATATTGAATATCATTATTTTTAATTTATTTTTTGGGGTTTTATATTTTTATATATCAACAATACATTTCAAAATTATTAATTATTTATTGAATAAATATTCATTAATATTATGTATTGATCTAATTTTTTAATATTTATTATAATAAATGTAGTTATTTTTTGAGAAGGATGGTACAAAATATGGAGAAAGAGAAGGCGAAAGAGCAGGGGAAGGTGTGATAGCAATCTCAAGGGAAGGATTCAGCTTCATAATTTGGGATTAGAAAATAGTCTAATCCCAAGTTAGCAGTGTTAGGAGTGAAAGCAATAACAAATCATGTGAAAAAAGATAGAAATAAAGTTTTTTCAACTGTGATTGAAGAAAAAAGAGAGTGGTGAAATGAAGAAGTGAAATAAAGTAAATTAGGGGTTAGACAGAAATGGAAATTGATGGGGAATCAGGGCCCTGCTTTGCAAAAGGAGGTAGAATAAAAAGAGTCCTTAGTTTCCAGAAGGGAGGATCCCCTCGTATATCCAAATGAATGTTTTAATGCATTGAAAACAATAGCGGTGGTAGATAACTTTGAAGCTTCTATAGATAATCATTTGGAGGTGTTGGGGGATAGAGTGAGGATTAGAGAAGCTAAGGTTTTGGAATGGGATTTGGACCCTTTTTCAGCTACAATTAAATTGTTGATGAATTATGCCCTAATTTGTAAATGCATAGGAAAATGGCCTGCGATAAAAGCTATTAAAATTTGGATTAGTGAAAACTGGGGTTCAGTGGTTTCAGTAAGTTTTATTCATAAAAGGTTTTTTGTGGTCATTTTTCATTCTCAAGAAGAAACTGATAAGATTTTGAATAATAATTTTTGGTCTTTTAATGGAGTTGGGTTTTGGTTACAAAAATGGAGCCCTAATTTTGATCGCCTGAGGGCTCAAAAAGGGAGTTATCTAATTTGTTTAAGATTCTATGGGCTTCCCTTGTAATATTAGAGTGTAGAGTGTTTGTCAGCAATGGTAAGCTTGGTGGATCAGGTGATGGAAGTAGATCAAAATTCACTAAAAGGTGGAAGGGCAGCCTATGCCTGAGTAAGAATTGCCCTTGATTTAGATCAATAAATTTTGGAACAAATTGTTATTAAAATGAAGGGTAAGATCTGGAAAGACATAATTGATGTTGAAAAAAATCCTTTTAAATGTTATAAATGCCATCAACCAGGGCACATTCAACAAAAATTCAAGAAAGGTAGGAGCTTTCCTCAAACCAAATCTTTGAAGGTTATGCCTAAATGGAGACCAAAAAAAATCAAGGGGATCAGGTTAGAGGCAGGGAAGAAGAAGTGCTTATGGAGGCTTAGGGGAAGGAGAGAGGAATTTTAGAAAACTCAATCTCAAAAAATAGGTGAAACAAAGGAGTTGTTGGAAAAATTAGGAGCTGTAGAAATAATTTCACCAGCTACGATGTTGAAGAGCTGTGACTTTATTGAAAAAGAATATCAATCAATGAGTCTGTTGTTAAAAAAGTCAACAAATTTCTATTGCTAAGACTGGTAAGGAGCAATTACTTGCGTGAGAATGAGAGGTAGTTGTCTAAGAAGATGATCTTTCAATTTCAGAAGGAGAAATAGAGGAAGATTCAGAAGGGGATTTGAATTCAAGAGAAGTGCTCTCTATTTCCCAAACTCAATATTCTCTTTCCCAACCTAATTGAAGTCCAAGGAAGAGATTAGGAATGAAATCCAAAAAAGATAAAGTAGCAAGAAAGTTTTTGGGAGGTAAACAAAGAACTTTAGAAGCTTTTGTTGATGTTACAAGGTGGGGATGGAAATCCCTCCTTTGAAATCATGAAGATACTATTTTTGAATGTTAGGGGTTTGAATGCCCCTAATAAAAGGCACCTGGTAAAGCCTCTTCTTAGTGTGGATAAACTAGATGTTTTAATGATTCAAGAAACTAAATTTAGTTTTGAGGAAGCAAAGGGTGTAATGAAATAAGTTTAGCAGTGGTGGCAAGGCCATTTTGTGGAAGCAGTGGGTGCTTTATGAGGTTTGTCTATTCTTTGGTCTCTTTTTACCACAAAAGTAGTGCTAGAGGATTCATGGAATAACTGGCAGTTATACAAGTTATCTTTTTCTAATTGAGAAATTCAATTTTTGTTGTTGAATATCTATGGTCCTCAAGGGGCTTCTTCGAAATTTATTTTTTGGTCAAATTTTTTTAATATCTTGAGTAGGTTTCAATCGGATAAGATCATTTTGGGGGGTGATTTTAATGCTATTCTCAATGACAAAAAAAAAAGGGGGGTGCTCATTTTGGTCCTCAAGCCTTTCAAGGCTTTGATTTATTCATTTCAAATAATAATTTTGGGGATGTGGAACCCAAATCAGGTTGGTTTACTTGGAACAATAGGAGGTTAGGTTCTGATAGCATTCTAGAGCAACTAGACAGATTTTTTATTTCCTCTCAGTGAAGTTAGAGTAAATGGAGGTTAGATAGTTGGGTTTTATCTCAATCAGGATCAGATCATTGGCCGATAACTTTGAAAATTGAATGTGACAGTCCCCCCTAAAAAAAGTATATTTAAATTTGAATTAATATGGTTAAAAGACTCTTCTCTTTCACATTAATTCAGATTTGGTTGTAACACTATCCATTGCCTCTAGGCTCTCGAATGTATCAAATGAGTAAAAGGCTTCAATTCATAAAAGATAAACTAAAGAATTGGAATGAAGAGCACTTCAATAATATTTTAAAGGAAAAAATGAAGATTAAATCAAAATTATATAGCCTTAATGAGCAAGAATTACATTTTTTTAATATTGCAAACTAACATTTAATAACTTGTGCTTAATATTGTAAACTAACATTTAACAACCTGTGCTAACTTTTTTATTATAAGGTTCTTGACTTGGGTATTATTTCTAAAAAAGCTTTGGAGTGTTATAATTAAATTGTTATTGCATCTCATATTGAAAGCATTTGAGAAATAAAAATTAATGTAACTCGAGAAATGTACGTTGATGACCTGCCAACCTGTTTCAGCATAGGGATGGTGGAAGAAAGAATTTAATTAAAGAATACTGAAAATTTATAATTGTTATATTATTAAATTGGGTAAAAAATTTTATTTATTAAGGTATAATTTTTTTTAAATATTTAATATAGAGTGTTAAATAGATAAAATCAAAGATATTTTCTTCATAATTTTGAAATTTTGATTTTTAAATATTTAATATAAAAAATTAAA
The DNA here is from genome assembly GCA_037957365.1 of Torreya grandis. Classification (NCBI taxonomy): domain Eukaryota; kingdom Viridiplantae; phylum Streptophyta; class Pinopsida; order Cupressales; family Taxaceae; genus Torreya; species Torreya grandis. Next base: position 696,360 of record JARHVA010002332.1, read on the forward strand.
TAAATAAAATTAAAATTATTTTTTAATTTAATTTTAAAATATTTGATATAAAAAGTTAGATATATAAAATCAAGATTATTTTATAAATAATTTTGACAAATTGAATGTTCTAATTTAATGTAGTAAATATAATATTTTAACTTATTTTAGTCTATAATATCAATGAAAATCAAATATATGGAATATGATTTTTGAATATTATTTTTTGTTAAGATTAAATTTTTTATTTTTTTAAATAAATATTAAAAAAAGTATATAAAACTTTTTATTTTAAATGATGGTTATACATTTTTAGTAAATTAATTGGATAATAAATTAGTATTTTAAATTAATTTTTATGAGGTTTATTTTTATTTTTTTAAAATAATTGATTGTTTATTAAATAAACATTCGTTTATATTATGTGTTTATTTAATTTTTTAATATATATCATAATAAATTTAATTGTCTTTATTAAATTAATGTGTATTTACCATTCATGAAATTGTATATTATATTTTATTTTAATTTATGATATCAATTAAAAAGAAATATATAAAATGTAATGTTTGAACCTTATTTTTTAATCACTAATTTTTTTTAATAAATATAAAAAAGAAATTATATAGAAGTTTTAATCTTAAACCTGATGGTTATGTATTTTTAGTAAGTTAACATGGACTAATTTTATATGACGTGTACGTGATAAAAATGATCGGTTGATTATTGAATAAATATTCATTAACATTGTATATTTATCTAATTTTTTAATATTTAAATTTCAATATGATATTTGAATTTTATTTTTTTTTGGTGAGGATCAAATTTCATTTTTTCTAAATAAATATAAAAACGTGATTATGTATTTTTGGTAACTTGGTTGGGCAGGAATAATGAATGTTATTATTTTAGATTTATTTTATGGAGCTTAAATTTTTACTTATTAACAATACATCATTAAAAAAATATTAATTATTTATTAAATAAATATTTTTCAATATTATATATTTTTTTAATTTTTTAATATTTATTATAATAAATTTTAGTTGTCTTTATTGAATAAATATGTATATATCATTTATAATATAGTGTATTTTATTTTGGCCTATGATATCAATAAAAAAGAAATACACTGAATGTAATATTTAAATATTATTTTTTATTAAGATTAAATTTAATTATTTTAATAAATACTAAAAAATTATATGGAACTTTTTATCTTAAATAATTATTATGTATGTTTAGTAAGTTAGAGGATAAATATTGAATATCACTATTTTTATTTTTATTTTTGGAGTTATATATATATATATATATATATATATATATATATAACCAGTTCTTTTTTGATTTGGGGGAACCTTCTAAACCCCTTGGAAGTAGTGCCATTTGAGAAATAACTACCTATATTTTTATATATTAACAATACATCATAAAAATTATTAATTATTTATTCAATAAATATTTATTAATATTATGTATTGATCTAATTATTTAATATTTATCATAATAAATTTAGTTGTTTTTTTGAGAAGGATTACATGAAATAAGGAGCAGGAGAAGCTGTGACACCAGTCTTAAGGGAATGATTCAGCTACACAATTTAGGATTAGGAAACAATCTAATCTCAAGCTAATAGTGTCAAGAGAGAAAACAATGGGTAGTCATGGGAAAAAAGATCGAAAGAAATTTTTAGCAATTATGATTGAAGACTAAAGAGAGTGGTGGAATGAAGAAGTGAAATCAATTTAATTAGAGGTTAGCTGAAAATGGAAATTGATCAGGAATCAGGGACCTACTTTGCAAAAGGAGGTAGAATAAAAAGAGTCCTTAGTTTCCAGAAGGGAGGATCCCCTCGTAGATCCAAATGAATGTTTTAATGCACCAAAAATAATAACTGTTGTAGATAACTTTGAAGTTTCTATAGAAAATCATCTAGAGGTGTTGGGGGATAGAGTGAGGATTGGAGAAGCTAGGGTTTTAGAATGGGATTTGGACCCTTTTCAGTTAAGATTAAGTTGTTGATGGATTGTGCCCTAATTTGTAAATGTGCAGGAAAATGGACTACAATAGGAGATATTGAAATTTGGATCAGTGAAAATTGGGATTCAATGGTTTCGATAAGTTTCTTCCTAAAGGGTTTTTGTGGTGGATTTTCATTCTCAAGAAGAAAAAGATAAGCTTTTGAACAATTTTTTTTGGTCTTTCAATGGAGTTGGGTTTTGATTACAAAAATGGAGCTCTAATTTTTATCCCTTGAGGGCTCAAAAAGGGAGTTATCTGATTTGGATAAGATTTTATGGGTTTCCCTTGGAATATTGGAGTGAAGAGTGTTTGGCAGCAATGGAAAGCTTGGTAAGTCAGGGGATGGAAGTAGATGAAAATTCACTAAAAGGTGGAAGGATAGCCTATGCTCGAGTAAGAATTGCCCTTGATTTGGATCAAAAAATTCTACAATAAATTGGTATCAAAATGGAGGGTAGGCTGTGTAAATAAAGGATTGATGTTAGAAAAATTCATTTTAGATGTTATAAATGCCATCAACCAAGTCACATTCAAAAAAAATTCAAGGAAGGTAGGAGCTCTCCTCGAACCAAATATTTGAAGGTTATGCTTAAATAGTGTCCAAAAAAGAATCAAGGGGATCAGGTTAGAGGCATGGAAGAAGAAGTGCTTATTGAGGATCAGGGGAAGGAAAGAGAGGAATATTGGAAAGCTCAATCTCTAAAAATAGGTGAAATAGAGGAGTTTCTATAAAAATTGGGAGCTATAAAAATAATTTCACCAGCTACGATGATGAAGTGTTGTGACTTTATTGAACAAGTATCTTAATCAATCAAATCTCTTGTTTAAAAAAATCAATAAAATTATATTCTTAAGACTGGTAAGGAGTAATTAGCTATAGGAGAAAGAGAGGTAGTTGTCTTAGAAGATGATCTTTTAGCTTTAGAAGGAGAAATGGAGGAAGATTTAGAAGTGGATTTGAATTCAAGAGAAGCACTCTCTATTTTCCAAATTCAATGTTCTCTTTCCCAACCTAATTGGGGTCCAAGGAACATATTGGGAAGGAAATCCAAAAAATATAAAGCAGCAAGTGAAAATTTTGCAGGAAAATAAGGAACTTTAGAAGCTTTTGTTGATATTACAAGGTGGGGGGTGAAAATCCATCCTTTGGAATCATGAAGATAATATCTTGGAATGTTAGGGGTGTGAATGCCCCTAACAAAATGTGCCTAGTAAAGCATCTTCTTAGTGTGAAAAAAATAGATGTTTTAATGATTCAAGAAACTAAATTAGGTTTTGAGGAAGCGGAGAGTTTGATGAAGTCAATTTGGCAGCAGTAACAAGGGCTCTTTGTGGAACTAGTGGGTGGTTTAGAAGGTTTGGCTATTCTTTGGTCTCCTTTTACCACTAAAGTAGTGTTGTAGGATTCAAGGAATAATTAATAGTTATGCAGGATGTCTTGTTTTAATTCAAATATTTTGTTTTTGTTCCTCAAGGGGTTTCTTTGAAATTTATTTTTTCGTCATAAATTTATAATATTCTAAGTAGGTTTTGGCCATATAAGATCATTTTGGGGGGTGATTTTAATGTTATTCTGAATGACAAAGAAAATAAAGGGGGTGCTCAATCTGGTCCTCAAGCCTCTCAAGGATTTGAGTTATTCATTTCAAATAATAATTTGGGGGATGTTGAACCCAAATCAAGTTGGTTTACTTGAAACAATAGAAGGTTCGATTCTGATAATATTCTAGAGTGACTAGATAGATCTTTGATTTACTCTCAGTTGAATCATAGTAAGTGGAGGTTAGATAGTTGGGTTTTATCTCAATCAGGATCGGATCACTAGTCGATAACTTTGAAACTTGAAGGTGAGAGTCCCCATAAAAAATGTTCATTTAAATTTGAATTAATGTGGTTAAGAGACTCTTCTCTTTTTGTGTTAATTCAAATTTGGTGGCAACAGTGTCTGTTGCCTCTTGGCTCTCAAATGTATCAAATGAGTAAAAGGCTTCAATTCATAAAAGGTAAATTAAGGAGTTAGAATAGAGAGCAGTTCAATAATATCTTTAATGAAAAAATGAGGATTTAATCATAATTACATAGCCTTAATGAGCAAGTATTTATATTGGGAATGGATGCTCAAGCTTATGCTCTCAAAAATATTCCGTTAAGGAATATGAAGAATTGCTTTTTATAGAAGAAATTTTCTGAAAATAAAAATCTAGGGAGAATTTGCTTAAAGATGGTGATATAAATTCTTTTTTTTTTTCATCTTTTAGTTAGAGCCAGAAGGAAGGTTTTTAGGATCGCTTGTATTAGCTCAAGGTAGGAAGTACTATTGGAATCCCCAAAGGAAATAAGGACTAAATCAATTCAATTTTTTTAAAGGTTGTTAAATGAATATGATAGATCAAATTGGGATGCTCAAAGTTTCTTTTTGTCTTTCATTCCACCATTGATTTAAAAAGTTATGAATGATAAGTTAGTGGCCCCTTTCCCTTTAGAATAAACTAGAATGGTTGTGTTTTCTATAGCAAAAGATAAAGCACTTGGTCCTGATGGCTTCCCAAGAGAATTTTTTCAATCCTTCTAGGATGTAGTGGGAGAGATTGTTTCACAGATGGTGGTAAAATCTAGAGATAAAAGGAAATTAGCCCCTAATTTGAATGTCACCTTCTTATCTCTATTTCCTAAAGGGGAATCTCAATCCTCCTTCAGTGATTTTAGATTGGTGGCTTTGTACAATATGATGTCTAAGATCATTTCTAAATCCATTGCTAATAGATTTAAACCTTTGCTAGAAATGTTGATTTTCTAAAGAACAAGCCGGGTTTGTGTCTGGTAGAAATATTCAATAAGAGATAATTGTGGCTCAAAAAATTATTCATTCCCTCTCGTATAACCATCAAAAAGGTATGTTGATAAATCTTGATATTAGCAAAGCGTATAACTAAGTGAATTGGAGCTTTTAATTTAATATACTCAAGAATTTTGGCTTCAACTCTGACTGATGTGATTGGGTTTTTAGTTATGTTTTGGGTCCCAAATTGTCTATGTTGATCAATGGTAGCCTGACACATTTTTTTGAGAACTCTCTAGGTTTAAGGAAAGGGGATCCCCTCTCCCCTTTTCTATTTATCTTGATGGTTGAGGCTTTAGGCAAAGTAGTAAGAGAGGTTAAAGTCAATGCTAGATTGCAGGGAATTTAAATAGTGGCCAATATAGATAGTCTCACTCATCATCAATTTGTAGATGATACATACCTATTTGGCAAGGCCTCGATAAAGGACGCTATGGAATTAAAATGGATTTTGAAAAAATATGAATAATCCTCCATTCAAAGGGTGAATGAAAGTAAATCTGAAATCTATTTTGTCAATTGTGAGAAGCTGGAACAAAAGAATCTAGCTAGAATTTTAGGTTTCAAGATTAGTAATCTTCCTAGAAAATATTTGGGGGTCACTTTATTTAAGGGGGCAGATATAGTTGGATTATGGTAAGAATTGATTGAGAAATTCAAAGCTTGGCTTGTTTCTTGGAAAGGTAAGTGGCTCTCTCTGACTGGTAGAATAAATTTGATTAAGGCAGTTCTTAGTGGTATTCCTACTTATTGCTTCTCTATGTTGCATTCTTTAGAACAAGTTCTAAGAACCCTTAATAAAATAATGAAATATTTTCTCTAGCAAGGGACTCGTGAAAATAAAAATATTCCATTGATGAAATGGGAAAAGGTTTGTAATAGGAAACAAAGAGGTGGAGTAGGTGTTAAAGATCTTCAACTTTAGAATTTAGCCCTTGGGGATAAAGTGGTTTGGATGATGGTGACACATTCAAACAAGCTTTGGTGTAGACTGCTTAGGGAAAAATACCTAGGTTTCGAGATGCCAGAGAGTATTGTTTTAATGCCAATCTCCCCAGAGGTTCACATGTCTAGTTTTTTTTTGCTAAAATGTAGATCAGTTATTTACCAACATGTTTCATGGATAGTTAATAGTGGAAGGAAAGTGGATTTATGGTAAGATTCCTAGAATGGTTATCATCCTCTAGCAGAAAGTTTTGAAGGGACAAAAATCAAATTTTTTTTGAAAAATATTTGGGGTTCCAAGGAAGTAGATTATTTGGATCTTCACTCAAATATGTTGAGACCAGGCTATAGTTGGAAAAGCATCTTGGATCTTCAAATCCCATAGGCCAAATCAAGGGATTTGGAAGAAAACTTGGTTCAAAGGAAAGTCTTTTTAAATAATAAAGAAGATTAATTGCAATGGATTAGAGTGAAAATAGGTACATATACAGTAAGCCTTAGAATGTGGTATAAATTCTTTAAAAATTGAAGGTGACTCTCAAGTTGTAATTTAGGGCTTGTCAAGATAAAATGCCAAGTCCTGGAAATTGGAAAACAATCTCCCTCTTATCGGGCCTAAGCTAGGTTATTTTCAAAATTGGAAATGTTTTCATTGCTTTTGAGAAAGCAACAAAAAAGCATATTTCCTAGCTAATGTGGATATTGATCAACAGGAGATGACCAGGGTCGAAAACACCAATGGTAGATGGCAAGATTGTTTAGGGGTGGAATTGGTGGATCTCTTAGTCTTTTAATATGTTTCTTACATGTTTCTAAGGTGATAGGGTTTTTTTCTCAAAGCACTTTTATTGGTTTGGTGAGGGTTCATGGTAGAAGCAATGATGTTAGTAATTATGGTATGAAGGTGGATTTGATGGAGCTTTTATTGTGATTCATGCAAGTTTATCAGGTGCAAGCTTATCTCTGATGATGGAGCTTTTTGGCATTTTGGTTCTAGGTGTTATGTTGTTTTTTCTCTACATGATGGAGCCAAATTTAATTGATTCATTATTCTGGGCTTTGAGGTTTGACAGGGTTAAAACTAGAGAAATGGGTTTCACAGTTAGTGTATCTAAAATGCAGCTCATGAACATTTTTTGGATGCCCATTCTAGAAGCGGTAGAAGCTTTAGAGGTTATTTTGGGCATATATATGTTGGCTGAGAGCAAGAGAGTGAGAGTGAATTCAGATCTAGTGACTCTTTTTTTGAGAAATCTATGTTTGGTGGTGTCTAATTGAGAGAAAATCAAGGAAATGATGACTTTTTTGTTTGGTTGGAGAACAAGGTGGATTTTCTTTTAGCTCAAGATAATTTACCTTTAGGTCCATTTTGAGAACTTCCATTGTTTTGGAAAGCCGGTCTTGGCTTTGTTCTTTTGTCTATGTTTCAAATATTGGAAGAGAGTTTTATTTCCCTAATTAACTTTACTCGTGATGTGGAAAAAGCGTGCTTGACTGAGGGTGGGAAGGAGGAAGTCAGGAGTGTGGCTATGCCCTTTGTGAAAGATTTGTTAATTCCCATACTGCATGTGGAATTTTGGCAAGCTCAAAGGAGGACTCTAGGTTGATTGAAGGCAATTAAGTGGTTAGCTCATGGTGTAGCTCTAAGTATTTTTTAGGTGCTTCTGTGGTGACTTGAATAGAGGTAAGTTTCAACGTTGCAGGGGTTTCACAAGAGAAAGTTGAATTTTCAAAAGTCTGTGGATATTAAGGCCTCCATGTTTATTAAAGAAAATAAATTGGATAGCCCAAATTCAGGTGAATGTTCACAAGTTTAACTGGGTTAGCTTCCTCATGCGCAAAAGAAAGCAACAATTTAGAGGATAGGTATCTTGGTTGATGGAGCTTAGGAGGTAAAATGGATATTAACTGACTAAAGGTAGGCTTTCTTTGTGGTAGGTTCTTTTTTATTGCTTTGTTGGTTGGTTAACTAAGGTTAGTTTTTTGCTAATAATAGTTGGTATATTGTATATCAAAATGTTATGTAAATAAAAACTTTGACTTATAAATTTTGTTTGATTTGTTGCTAGTTATATACTTTGATAATTCTATTATCAAACTAAATTATATGGATTTTTAATATTTCAATCTTAAAAAATAAATTTAATTTTTTTTTGAAAATAAATATGTATCATTCATAACATTGTGTATCTTATTTTAATCTATAATATCAATTATAAAAAAATGGAACATAATTTTTGAATCTTAATTTTTTTATCAAGATAAACTTTATTTTATTTAATATTTACTAGAAAATAATTATATGAAACTTTTAATCCTAATTAATGGTTACGAAAATGGTGAATGCCACTATTTTGAATTAATTTTTATTGGGTTTATATTTTTCTTTATTATTTATAGTTGTACAGTAGTGAATATGATCTTTGAATTTTGAAATGTCATTATTTTGCGTTAATTTTTATGGGATTTATAATTTTATATATTAAAAATATATCATGAAAATTATTGATTGTTTATTGAATAAATATTTATTAATATTATCTATTTATCTCAGTATTTAATATATATCATAATAAATTTAGATGCTTTTAATAAATAAATATGTATCTATCATTTATAATATTTTATATTTTATTTTGATCAATAATATTAATAAAAAATTAAATATACAAAATATGATCTTTCAATTATTTTTTTAATAAAAAATTAAATTTCATTTTTTTAATAAATATTAAAAAATTATATAAAACTTTTTATTTTAAATAATGGTTACATATTTTTTTAAAGTTAATTGGGTGACAAATAACGAATACCACTATTTTAAATGAATTTGCATGGGGTTTATATTTTTATCTATTAACAATAGATCATGAAAATTATTAATTATTTATTAAATAAACATTCATTATGTATTTATCTATTAATTTAATATACATTATAATAAATTTAATTGTTTTCATTGAATAAATATGTTTTTATCATTCATAATATTATTTATTTTATTTTAATATATGAAGTAATGAAAAATAAATAAATAAAATACAATCTTTTTAAAGATTAAAAATGATTTTTCAAATAGTATTATAAAATTATATGCAACTTTTTATTTTAAATAATGGTTATGTATTTTTAGTAAGTTATTTCCAATTAATTCTTATGGTGTTTATATTTTTCTCTATATTAAAATTATTGATTGTTTATTAAATAAACATTCATTAGTATTATGCATTTATTTGATTATTTAATATTTATTATAATAAATTTAATTATCTTCGTCATTCATAATATTATGTATTTTATTTTGAACTATGATATTAATGAAAAATAAATATATAGAATATGATTTTTGAATTTTATTTTTTATCAATATAGAATTTCTTTTTTTTAAATAAATACTAAAAAAGTATGTCAAACTTTTTATTTTAAATAATGATTATGTGTTTTTTTCTAATTAGTTAGGGGACAAATAGTAAATACCACTATTTTGAGTTAATGTTGTTGTTATTGTTGTTGATATAATTATCTTCATTAAATAAATATATATTTAGCATTCATAATATTGTGTATTTTATGTTGACTTATAATATCAATGAAAAAATATATATGAAATATGATTTTTGAATTTTTTTTTTCAAAATCAAACTTTTTAAAAAAAAATATTAATTACTTATTGAATAAAAATTCATTAACATTATATATTTATTTAATTCTTTAATATCTATTGTTTCTACGCTAGATTCGTTGTCTACATTCAAAGAGAGAAAATGAGAAACTTAAAGAAATGGTTTAAGGCTTGTATGTACCTGGATGAAGTCGTGCGCACCATTATCCAGACGTCGTGAGAACTCCTCTTTGGTTGTGGAGGATGACACCTGCAAGAGAAAGAGACTAAGACAAAGAAGGCGTTAGATGAGAAGATGGTGGGTTGCCAAGCAAAAGCTTGATCCCAGAAGCAAAAGCTTGAGGAATGTCAACCCACTGATTGATAAAAAGATGTCTGATAAATAGCAGAATAATAAAAGACTACAATGATAAAGACTGAAAAGGAAATAGAAGCAAATACTTACCTGAATGATGTTGTCGGGCTGGTCACAGTCGCCAACGTCGGTGGTCCTACCAGCGTCGGTTGTCAAGGTCTGCCGACGTCGGTTAGTCTGCCGACGTCAATTTTGTCAGTGGTCTCTGCGGCTGGCGTCGGTCGGGGCAGTAGTCTTTAGACGAGATCTAGATGAGTTTGTGCTCTATGGACAGGGTCTATGGACGTGCAAAACGGTCTGGAGAATGGTCTGAGGTAGTCTGAGGGTATGGGTCTGGTCTGAGGTAGTCGGAGGGTTTGTGCAGAGATACAGGGGAGTCAAATGGACAGAATGTCAAATGGACAGAAGGGTAGAGGAGGCCAATAGGGAGACAGGGAAATAAGAATTCAGGTCTGGCTTGGTTGACAGTCTGGTCTGGGGGGTGATATTACTGGAAAGCAATAACTAAAAACATAATGAAAACACAGATAATATACATACATGTGGCCTACAGAAGGAGTGCTGATGATACCTGTTCTTGTTGCTGTTGTAGCCGGTGCAGAAGCCCTGTGAGAGAGAGAGTGAGAGGTCTGGTTTGAAGATTGGTAGATTGATTGGCAGAGTGGCAGATGGTCGAAGACTGAAGATTCCAAGATTCAAGAGTCGGATCAAGAGCAAGGGCCAAGAATTTGTGATTAGCCTCACCAGAGGTTAGAAATTTGGTTTAAGTAAAACTGACGTTGGCGATCCTACCGGCGTCAGTCGACATTTGACCAACGTCGGCGGGTGGAGAACGAGTAAAAGAGCCACCAAGCCCGTTCTCCATCCGCCAAGCGCATGATCTGTTGGAGAATTATCGAATGTTGGGCTAAATACGCACGAGAGTTGGTTAGGCGATTGGAGAGAAGTAAGAATAGGTCTTGGGTGAGTCATAGGGTGGGAAATAGTCCAAGGCGAGGTGTCAGACAAGGTGTTATAGGTGATGTGTCAAAGGGGAGGATATTAATAATAAATTATTATTTTTTAAATTAGTAAGTGCATGGTTTAGGAATGGGTTAGGAATGGACCAAGAGGGAGGATGACCAAGGGTTAGACACGATTTCAGTGTCTACATTTGCCCCTTTTTGTCTTGTTGGTTTTTCTAGACGAACTGCAAGACAAAAATAGGAGTTGGTTGCCCCAGGTATGGGATAAGGTTGATTTCATCTTGTTGGTTGTTCAAGTGAACTGCAAGACAAAAATAGGAGGGTTGGTTACCCCGATTATGGATGAGGTATTCCCCCTCAAAGCAGGAGTCGAGGGAGAGGAACCTAAAATCGGGTGCTAATTTGACAAAGAATGGATGAAGATGGTGAAGATAGAGTGAGAACGCTGCAAAAGTCGTGATTGCGCGTACACCACTTCACGAGATGGTCAGGTCAAATTGTCGCAGATCGAGGGTCGAGGAGTGCCAAAATTGAAATAATCGAGCCCCAGCATTTAGTCGTCTATTGATTGGGTTATTCAATCTAAGTTGAAGCTCCAATGGTCATCGTGTTCCAGGTATCCCAGGCTCAGAAAGTGCTTCTTGGAAACACAAAAATGTCACAAGTAGTGGGGATCAACCAGCTTGTGATCCTATACTTGTGAAGGTCAAAAATATGTACACAATTTTGCTAACCATTCATGAGGTAGCATACATGCAAAAAACAACCAGGGCAAAGTCGCTTTGGAAGTGGTCGTAGTCGAAGGAGATAGTCGCAATCTCCATGGTCATTGGTCAAGGTGGATGGACGAAGGAATGGCCGAGCTAACCTCAAAAGACCCCATGTCAACGAAGTGCTGCCTACATAGCCCCTGTTGGAAAGGCCTCAGGCCAATGTAGTTCTCCCTAAAAGGGAGGAATAGTCAAAAAAGGTCGATGATTGGTTTGGTCATGTGTCGAAATGATGAGGAGAAAAAGATGTTACAGCCTTTTCCAAATGGTGTATTCTGTAACATTGGTCAAGGGTCTTTCATCCCTAGCAATTGTCCATAGTCGTAATGGATGTATGCTAAAAATGAATTGCAGGTCGATTTATGCTTCAACAAGTATTGGTTTATGCTTAACATAAATTGTGTCTAGTCGATAGTTTCCATGTGTATTGGTGTCCATAGAAACTATGTGAAATGGACTATGATGATGTTGGTGGTCTGAAAATGGTGAGGTTGGTTTGGTTAGGATAAATGTCAAATGAGTGGATGTGACCAAAGTGTAGAAAAAAAGTGAAAGGCAAATTGCTCTTTCATTGACAAGGACCAAAATAACAGCATGGATAAGGGTTGCTAGAGCAAAAAGCCCCGTTTATGCATCACGTCATTGACCAGGGGTTGATGTTAGAGAAGTAATCGAATCAGTTGACGTTAAGTGAGCTCGAAGTCCCTTGAGTATGTTGGGGTGATAGGATGAATATATGTGATATGAGAAGATGGGGTAACCCTTTCGGGTGGCAAGAAGAACCTTGCCCCTTTTATAAGTGACCCAAGAATGACTATAGGCATGTCCATGACTTTATAACTTGTCAGTCATTCTTTTTTTTGGGTGCAGACTGATCGATGCGGGAAGTTTGCAGTGAGATGTTTTGCTTGTGGTCATTTGTGAAGCTGATCGATGCGGGAAGCTTCAAAAAGAGTGTTGTCTGTAGCAAGATTTAGTCATAGCCATCCTTCGAGGGAGTGGTCTATACTTTGCTTTATAATTTTTTTTTGATATGTCTTTGGCCTAGCTGTCCTTCAAGGGAGCAGTCTAGTAATACAACAATTGTGTAGCTGTCCTTCGAGGGAGTAGTCTACATTTAGAGTTTTATGACCTTTGATATGATAGGTATCCCATTTTTGATATATGTTTATTGACTGAAGTTTTTAGCCATGGATGAGCCTCTAGAGGTTTAAGGGTTTCCTTTTATTAGGACAAAGCATTACTGCTTGACAAAAAGGGTTGATGAGTGTTGGGAGTCAGGGTTGAAAGGAATAGGAGTGACAATGACAGAGGGTTGCTCAAGGGACGAGCTCAAGTAAAATGTCAAGTGATTGAGTACTCGACTAACAGTAAAATGGTCGAAGATGCAAGGCATAAAAGGGCTCAGGTTTTGATAAGTCCCTGGGCCATGCTTGTGCATTATGATAGGGTCTGAGTCAATTAGGAGCAGACTTGCCCTATTTGCCTCTTCAAGATTGGTCACGTATTGATGTTGGATGTGAAGCCAGTTGATATGGTCACTGGTTGGTCAAGACTGGTTGAATGTTTTGATAAAAAAAGTTGGTTGAATGTTTGGATTGAATTTTCGGTCGAGGTCATGATTGATGATTGGTTAGTGTCTGGTCGATGGTCTGGTCAATGTCTTGGTCGAGATTTGGTTGAGGTCTTAGATTGATGATTTGATTGAGGTATGGTTTAAGGTCTAGATTGATGATTGGTCAATGTCTAGTTGATATTTGTTTGATGGTTGGGTTGAAATTGGTATTAGGTCGATGATTGGTCGAATTTGGTCGAGACTGGTTGAAGCTTGGTTGATTGATTGGGTGAAAAGGTTGGTTGATTGATTCGATTGAGACTGGTCGAGGCTGGGTTGAATGTGTAGTCGAGGTTTGGGATTAAAAGAGTGATTGATATTTGGTCGAGATTAGGTCAAAAGGTTGGTCGAGGCTTGGATGAAGGTTAAATTCCCCCAGCGACTAGGGAGAAGATTTGACGAATTGGTCAAGGTCGGTTGAGGCTTGGTGGTCAGATTGACTGTGTTGATGTCGAATAAGGGGGTCAAAGGTGGCAAAGGGACCATAGTCTAGCGTGGAGATCCTGATTTAAGTGACGAAGTTGGAGAAGCATGGGTCGGTGTTGATGATTTGTCAAAGGGGTGGTCAAGAGGATCCTTGATGAGAAGGGTATCCTTTCTCTGATGTTGACGAGTGACAGCTTTAAGAGTGCAACAACGCTCAGTGTCATGTCCCAGAGTGTGATGATAGTGGCAAAATTTAGAGTTGTTAAACCAAGATGGTCTTGATCTGAGAGTCGATGAGTGGGGCAGTGTTGAAGGCTTGTTGCTGACATGGTCGAGAAGAAAGGTGTCATTCCCTAGACACTAGCGAATGGCAACTTTGAGGGCACAACAATGCTCAGTGTCATGCCCAGGCATGCGATGATACACACAAATCTGAGTGTCATCGAACCAGGGTGGTTTTGGTCTGAGAGATTGATATGGTTTAAGAGGCAGAAGATTGATGCGAGAAGACTGCAACAATTGCCGTAACAGCAAGGCATAAGAACCTGCTAATGGGTCTAGAAGTTTTGTTGCAATGGGGGTTGATGACTTTGGTTTAGGAGGCATTGGTTGATGGATTGGAGGAGATATATGTCTGATGGGTTGATAGAGTAATGGAGGCGACTCGCCTCTGTGAAGTATGGGAGTAGGGAGCACTCCTATTAGAGTGGATGGATGCGGGCCTAAAATTGAAGGTAATGACGAAAGTGGGGGAGGAGTCTTTCGGTGTAGTTTAGTGGCCTTCTTTGGTTTAGGCTGAGAGCCACCATTATGTGAGGTGAGTTTAGACACGGGTTTGGGTTCAGATGTGGACGGAGGTGAATGAGATGTAGTAATCTCAGAGAAAAGGTGAGAGGAAACTGTGATTGGGTCTTCCTCAATCAAAATGGGTGAAGAGACTGGTTCTTCTCTTGGTGGAGAAGAAATAGGAGAGTGTGGCTCCTCAAGAGGGTAGAGGGCAGGGATGATTGTGCCCTCTGTTTGTGTTTGAGGAGTAGGCAAGGTAGGGTCCTCCATTGGTAGGAGGAAAGATGAAGGTGTGGCTAATGATATAGGTATGGTCAAGGGGTCCTCCAGTATAAGAGAGATAGATGGAGGACTAATAGGAGAAGAGGATTCTTCATCCTATGATGGATGAATAGGGGAAGAAGAGTCTTCCACCTGTGAAGGAGGTTGGTTAGGGACAAGAGGCGAGACCGTGTTGTTCGTGTGTATGTCATGCTCGTGGGAGCTATCAGCCATGGTCTAGACATTGTTTTGAGTAGGTGGATGGTTTGGGAATGTTTGTTTGAAGATGTCGATGTGTTGGTTGGGTGGGGCATTCGGTTTATCCAAAACAAGATCCCCCTTGTCGATCATGTCTTGGACTATGTTTTTGAAGGTTCGGCAATTGTCGATGTCATGGCCGTGGATGCGATGAAAGTGACAAAAGTCGGCCTCCTTATACCATGTAGGGAGGGCTTTTGAAGGGTCGAATTGAGGTGGTTAGATTGGAGGGAGATTGAGGACCCCCTACTTGACAAGTTTTTCCAAAATGGAAGCGTATGATTCTCCAAGCAGAGTGTATGAACGCTGGATGTACCATTGTTAGAATTGTTTGGTGATGCTTAGAAATGTAGAAGGTTGAGATTGATTAATTGTTGTTGAGGATGGTGATCTAATGACCATAGTTTTGGCCACTCCTTTGGACTTGGAGTTGGCAGAAGAAAAAGGTCTGGAAGAAGAATGGTCATTGGCTCTTGCGTTAGTATTACGCAATTTGACCTTATCCTCGTCAATGGCGTAGAGTTTGAGCTTTCGGGCCATGGTGAAAGCTTCGTCGAAAGTGCAGAATGTTTGAATCTGCAAGGTAGAAAAGATGTGCTTGGCACATGCTCGAGAAAAGAGCTCGATGAGCTCAGGTTGAGGCAAGGAGAAGGAGAGCTGGTTAATCAAGCCCCTCCAACGGGTGACAAAATTGACTATTGATTCGTCGTCAAATTGTCTGACAGAGTAGAGGTCTGTGATTGAGACTTGTTTGGTGATGTTGATAGAAAAATGGTTGAGAAATAGTTGGGTAAGTTGAATGAATGAAAAGATAGAATGCTTGGCAAGAGAGCTATACCAGTCAAGGGCGGGGCCAAAAAGTGACATGGGGAACGTGCGTAAAAGTAATGCATCGTCATGCGCTATGAGGTAGCAGGCATGTCTAAATGTCTGTAGATGTTGTTGTGGGTCTTCCTTACTCTGGAAGCGAGTAAATTTAAGAAGCTCCCACTGGTTGGGGTATGTTCGGATCGGGACATAAGGATGGATGGGTTCATTGCAAATTTGCTCATACGAGAGAGCATTGCATGAACCAAAAATAGAGGTTTTGAGACTGGACATTTTATCCATCAGCATCTTGATGAGATCTACTGACGGATTGGTAGATGGGGCACCCCCTAGATTGTAGGATGCTTGAAACGTGCTAGAAGGGGCATACGACGTAGTCGGTTGCGCTTGTAGGGGCGCAACATATGTGTAACTAGTCACAGAGATAGAAGTGAAGGCTAAAGGTGGTTAGGTTATGGAAGTAGAAGGCATAAGTTGACTGGATACCGCCAAAGGTGGTTGCGTGGTGGCATTGGTGAAAGGAGAGGTAGATACTCCTATATTTATGGGTGCAAGAGTGTGCGGGGTCGAGACAATCAAGTGTTGGTATGATGTAGAACTTGGTTGAATTACGTGTGGTTGAGGGGGTAATGAAAACCTGATGGAGGTTGGTCTAAAAATAGATGGAGAGGCCAAACTTTGCGTATTGGCCATGGTCGGGTTAACGGTTGAGGCAAAAGGCTGGGTAGCGGGTGGTGTTAGTGTCATTGTCGTTTCACCCGAAAAGTCTCGCGTTGGGTTTCTTGTGAGATAGTTTTGGAAGGCTGTGACATTGAGGTCCAACAATCTTTCGAAATCTTGGTCCCCTTCAGGGATGATGAGAGACTGAGTTGGGGTCAGGTGAGTAGGAGTTCTTTCAGTCTCTGAGTGGAACTCCATTATAGGACCGGTTATGGACGAGGTAGACGGAAGCGGTTGATGGCTAGCATGGTCAATAAGAGCCTTGGTTTGACTGTGCATCAAAACCATTCAAGGTAAGAAGGGTCAGGTTTTAGAAACTATGTTTTTTCAGTTTCAGAAACTCAAAATGTGGTTTTGGCAGAAAAAGGGTCGAGTTTTAGGCTACTATTTTGAAAAAAGGACTGTGATAGTGACCGACGTCGATTGGAAAAACTGATGTCAGTGATGAAAGATGGCTGATGTCAGTGATGAAAGATGGCTGATGTCAGTCAAATAACCGATGTCGGTGAGGCAAGGTTGCCGACATCGGTGGTAAAACCGATGCCGATAACTGTGGTTTCTAGAAAATCAAAAAACTTGAAGATTCTTGGAAAAAAGGAAAAAGAACGTCCTCACTAGCTCAAAAACCCAGATAGGAATAGAAAAATAGAGATGGAGACAGATAGGCCCTAAGTGTTAAATCTTAAGAATCAACTTTTAGAATCCTATGGCTTATGCCTTAAAGTGATGTTTGGGGAGGTTGGCTGGTAGAAGGGTCCTAGAAGAGGTAGTCTATGGATGGTTTCAGGTTTGTTTAGGCGCTTAAGAGTCTGGGTTAGGTTCCGTACATGGCCTGGTGCTAAGGAGCAAGCTCCCCTCACTTCACGAGCCCAGTGATAAGCTGGTCTCACTTAGCCAAAATATACTTTCCCTAGAGATTAGACTCTGCCAGAGAACAGAGTGGGCTTTCCCCTTGGTGGTGAAATCCAAGTAGGATCGCTGGGACGGGTAAGGTATCCACTGGGTGATGAAATTCCAGTCAGGCCTTGTCTCAAGTATGTTTGATGTTTGATTTGGTGCAAGTGGTTCGGTTGTGTAACATCAAGTGGACTACGATTAATTCAATATGCGGTTTGTTAATTACTAAGTGTGGACTAAGAAATGCAAGCAAGCAGAAATGTAATGCAATGTGTTTTAATGCCCAAGTCGAAATGTGAGTTTGAATGAAAACAAGTTGAGAAAGGGTTGAAGGATATGATTTTTGACTAGTCTAATGATGCAAGAAAGAAAAGAAAGGTTCTTTTTAATCCCGCTTATGATGTCGTTTAGAAGAGAAAAAAGAGGTGAAAAGGGAGAAACCTAATGCACCCTATATGAACAAAAAGAAAAGGAACCCAAGGAAGACCCTAAGGTCCCACCGGGCATGCCAGAATGTTTCTACGCTAGATTCGCTTTCTACATTCAAAGAGAGAAAATGAGAAACTTAAAGAAATGGTTTAAGGCTTGTATGTACTTGGATGAAGTCGTGTGCACCGTTATCTAGACGTCATGAGAACTCCTCTTTGGTTGTGGAGGATGCAACCTGCAAGAGAAAGAGACTAAGACAAAGAAGGTGTTAGATGAGGAGATGGTGGGTTGCCAAGCAAAAGCTTAATCCCAGAAGCAAAATCTTGAGGAATGTCAACCCACTAATTGATAAAAAGATGTCTGATAAATAGCAGAATGATAAAAGACTACAATGATAAAGATTGAAAAGGAAATGGAAGCAAATACTTACCTGAATGATGCTATCAGGTTGGTCACAGTCACCGATGTCGGTGATCCTACCGGTGTCGGTTGTCAAGGTCTGCCAACATCGGTTAGTCTGTCGATGTCAATTTTGTCAGTGGTCTCTGCGGTCGGCGTCGGTCGGGGCAGTAGTCTTTGGACAAGGTCTAGATGAGTTTGTGCTCTGTGGATAGGGTCTATGGATGTGCAGAATGGTCTAAGGTAGTCTGAGGGTATGGGTCTGGTCTGAGGTAGTCGGAGGGTTTGTGCAGAGATACAGGGGAGTCAAATGGACAGAATGTCAAATGGACAAAAGGGTAGAGGAGGCCAATAGAGAGACAGGGAAATAAGAATTCAGGTCTGGCTTGGTTGACAGTTTGGTCTGGGGGGTGATATTAGTAGAAAGCAATAACTGAAAACATAATGAAAACACAGACAATATACATACATGTGGCCTGCAAAAGGAGTGCTGATGATACCTATTCTTGTTGTTGATGTAGCCTGTGTGGAGGACCTGTTGCTATTGTAGCCAATGCAGAAGCCCTGTGAGAGAGAGTGAGAGGTCTGGTTTGAAGATTGGCAGATTGATTGGCAGAGTGGCAGATGGTCGAAGATTGAAGATTCCAGGATTCAAGAGTTGGATCAAGAGCAAGGGCCAAGAATTTGTGATTAGCCTCGCCAGAGGTTAGAAATTTGGTTTAAGTAAAACCAACGTCGGCGATCCCGCCAGCATCGGCCGACATTTGACTGACGTCGGCGGGTGGAGAACGAGTAAAAGAGCCACCAAACCCGTTCTCCATCCGCCAAGTGCATGATCCGTTGGAGAATTGTCGAATGTTGGGCTAAATACGCATGAGAGTTGATTAGGTGGTTGGAGAGAAGTAAGAATAGGTCTTGGGTGAGTCATAGGGTGGGAAATAGTCCATGGCGAGGTGTCAGACGAGGTGTTATAGGTGATGTGTCAAAGGGGAGGATATTAATAATAAATTATTATTTTTTAAATTAGTAAGTGCATGGTTTAGGAATGGGTTAGGAATGGACCAAGAGGGAGGATGACCAAGGGTTAGACACGATTTCGGTGTCTACATCTATCACAATAAATTTAATTATTTTCATTGAATAAATATGTATTTATCATTCATAATATTATATTAAATATAATCTTGGAATTTTATTGTCAAAATCAAACTTCATTTTTTAAAATAAATATTTTAAAATTATATAAAACTTTTAAATTTAAAGGATAGTTATATATTTTTGACTAAGTTAATTGGGAGATTGATATGAGTGCTATTATTTTGGATTAATTTTTTTGGGTGTATATTTTTTTATTATTAATAATATATTGTGAGAATTATTAGCTTTATATTGAATATACATTCACTAATATTATGTATTTATTTAATATTTATCGTAATAAATTTAGTTTTCTTCATTGAATAAATATGGTAATCAATCTATTTATTAATTTATCCAAATTTGAACTCATCTACATTTTATCAATAGTAATTTAATATATTTATTAATTTAAATAAAATGTAATATTTATATTTGATTCATTTATTTCTTTGAATACATGATTTTTATTACACCAAAAATATTTTACATTTAATGAAAATTATAAGAAGTTCATATTGGATAATGACATTATAAATTTTCATTTTAATGAATAAACCATATGTACTTTACTTCATTTTTAAAAATATATATATAATATATTTAAAGTTTATCATAATATAGATTGTTATAAGTTTAGTAATCAATAGTTGACATAAAAAATAAAATTATGCATAGTTTTTTTATCTATATTGTATTCATGTGATCTAAATAATATAAAACTAATATTAATGTAGATTGTGTAAAATAGAGTAATAATACCTTAATTTAAATTGAGAAATGGGAAGATTGATATTGTTGCTAGAAGATTGGAAATTGATAAAGCATTAAAAGAGAGATGCAATTTTTTTTAATTGTATTGTGTTTTTCATAATAGTCTTTACTGATCCTAAAATTATTATATAAATTTTTCATCACTACTTAGATAAGGGAATTGTACCTCAAACCTTGTCTAGATGTTATTGGTAAAAGTGATGTCCATGTGGCGATTGGTAGTCCTAACTTTGTCAAAGATGTCCCTATAAACTCTACAAGTCTATGACACCTCAGACTATTATGTCTACACTTATAGATGTTCAATGTGTGTGAACTTGCCTTTGATGATATGCATTGATCTTTGTCTTCTTCTCCTTCTATTGAAAATCTTATATTATTTTTGACCTCTAGGTGACCCTTAAAAAATGGGTTAGTATGTTGGGTTAGATATCCCTAATAACTCCGAGTTGAGTGAGTGCATATTTCCCATGTACCAATACTCTGAAGAAGGATCAATCCATACATAATTGTCCTAATTGTGTGTGTGTGTGTAAATCGTGATCAATCTAAAATTCAATATTGTGCTTTACTTTTGACACTTGAAATCATGCAAATTTGACTTGCATGTCTATATTAAGACTTTGATATAGTATTACTCATTTGATGGGGTTCTATATGTGTATGAATTTGTGATATTATCTCAAAAGAGTGTTAATTAATTTCTTAATGTGATTGTCAAGTAGTGATCAAGTTACCCAATGAGTCTAATATTAGGTTTGATTTTATATTTATAGCCAACTCTTTGATATTTCCTACTATGACAGAGCTATGAAACTTGTTGAGGCCAATTCAATGGATATTTTCCAAATTGCAAAATAGTAGTTAAGTGTTCCTAGACATTGTCAAAAAAAGGTAGATGCCTATAGTAACCACAACTATCCAACTATTTCCAATACTATGTGGGGAGTAGAATCAATGATTTATAATATGGAAAAGGTATATTTAGGATTCTATAATGTTCTTTTATAGATCGGGATAATATTGAATGAGTATATTTTGTGAATAGGGTTAGTCAAGACAATAGGTGGTAGATAAATATTGGAATGAGTGCATAAGAACCACATGTATACATAATGTCCAAGTATGTCAAAGTGTGCCAACGTTGATATTTCAAAAGTGTCTAATACCAAGCTTAGGTGTCCAAAGATGCCCCCTTTTAATATAGTATTGAAATTGATAATTTAAAAGGATAAAGAATAAATTTGGTACATGTGATAATTTTATTCTATTTTGATAGGTATACCCCAAATGCCCCATTTTCTCCATGCAAAACCTACAAGAAAACATGTATAGTTTAATTTCCTCTCAATATAATAAACTTCAAATAATTTAGATCATAGAACATGTGAAATTTAATAGCCAAGGAAAGAATACACCTAAGGGTATGTGAATCAAACCACCACTTGTTGAACTTATTTAGAAAATTCCATGGCATGATTATGCCCCAAGGAGATACAACTATTGAAACCATGTGTTGAGGAGTGTTAATTCCTCAAGAAACATTGGAGAAAGGAGTGATATAAGTTGATAAATGTATAAACCTCAACCACATTGCCTCAAATATCATAATAGTTTTTTTGGAATTACAAAACTAAATTCATATGTAAAGGTGGAATCCATTGTAGACACCTAAATTTCATTTAGTGTCAAAATGCACCTAAATATTAATAATTCTTCTTAAATTAATATATCACATTTCCTCTCAAATTCAAATAATTGAGTAATTCAAAATATTGAATAAGTCAATTATGTACACTTAAATCTTTATTTTAAATAGTAAAATTCAGATTTTCCACCTCGTCCAAATGCATAAAATTATCAACCTCTTATGACTCATCCCCTGAGTTGTCAAGCAAATTGACTTAGTCTTGTTGATTTACCTAACCAACCCCATGCTTTTTTTAACCATTTTGAAAAAGTATGCATCCTCATGGGTGAGGACTCATTAGCCACCGTTGATATTTTGGATCATTAAAAAAGTCCAAATGATCTTTCATTGTTGGATTATTCTCCAAATATCTATAAATAAACTTGCAAATCTCCATATTCAAGAGTGCACAAAAATCAAGAGATCACATCACAAAATCAATAAATTAGAGCTCTACACAAAAGTGAATTAAAATGAATTAAGATGAATTAAAGACTTCCTTTTGCACCAAAATGCTTACATTAGAAGAGTGAGTACACATATTTTAAAAGAATAAATAAAATGTATATCGTAATGGAAAAAGGTTGTGCATTCAAAGCGTAAAGTTTGTGATTGGTGTTTTATTTGTTTGTTACTCTACCATAGTTTGAATTTTATCTTAGATAAGAATTAATTTACTTTTTTTGCACTTCTAAATTTAGTTCATACATTTATAGCACACTCAGTGGGACCTTTTACACATCTTTTTTATCTTTTGATCATCATTTTTTTAATAAGATATCATTTATTTTTCAATTTTTGTTATTTATGTTTGCATTTTGTATTTAATCTTGTCTTTTTTTAGTGTTGGTATGAGCTACATATTGTCATCAATTATTTTTTGTTTGTTTATGTGTGCTCCTATACGTAACAATAAATTCAGAAGCAAAAACAATGAAATTGTAAACCATAATAATGAAATTGTCCTATTTTTTGCCTTTTTTATGTATTTTTTATTATGTTTTTAGGTTAACAACATTTTTATCAAGAAACAACAATTTCAAATTACCCATAGTGATTTTGTCACTATTAATAGTATATTTGTCATTACCAAGAGTAAAATTGCCTTTTTTGCGCAGTGAAATCATTGTTACTTGTAACGAATTCATCATTGTTGACAATAAAATTATTGTTCTTGGAAGAGAAATCATTTTGTAAGCATGAGTATATTTATTTTTCATTTTTTTCCTTTTGTCTTTGTCTTGCATTAATTTTATTACAATTATATTTTTCTTATCTATCTGTGTAATAATGATTTGGTAACAAAAGTGTTTTTCACTTTGTTTTTGTGTTTTTTCACTTGTTCTATTATAGGTTACCTTATTTCTAGCTAAATCAAAAAATTTAACAACTTGTTTGCAAAATGTTTGCCAAAGAAAATTATTAAAAAGAATCAATAAAAGCCAATTTATTTTTACAAACACTTTTGATTTTTGTTTTCAAAGTTATTAGTAATTACATCATTTCTTGTTTTAGTATTTTTGTTTGTGGTCATGTAAATCACTATGCTCCTTCTTTGGTGTTACATTGGTGATAAAACTAAAAAATTTGAAATAGATATTTACTTTTTTTTTATTGTCTTAGGGGCTCTATTGATCATGGATTTCACCACTACAAAATAGGTTAAACCCCATTTATCGATGGGGTATATAAATCGATATCTAGTTGTTTTAATTTTCTAAATGATTGTGTGTTTAAGCACATCATGACGTGAGGGTATTTCATGCTCTAATACCCATAGTTTCAATAGCTACCTTGAAATATGATATCATTGATTGTCAACACACTGAGACCCCTACGACTATATTGGGAACTTTGGGATAAGACCCAATAGTGTGTACCTACTTTATCTATTTCTTTCATAGTTTTCCCCCTTAGATAAGCTTGTTTAAACCTTAATCCTAGGATAACCTTTTTTTCCATTTGAATTTGGTGTATTGGTTAGTAATTAACATCGATAATCAACTTTACAATTATTTTTGAAACTAGACTCAGTGAGCCATGGAACAATAAGATCCTTCATAGTTAATGCCTTGAAATATTAGAACATAGATGAGATCATGAATGAGTTAGTGACAACAGAAGACCCAATAGTTGTTTATAACCCTTCATCCTAGTTTTCACCTTTTATGTGCAATTTTTTGTTTATTTAGAATCAAAATTTGTTTGTTGTTTCCTTGTGTTTACCATATGTTGAATTATTATTAATTGAAAACAAAGTCATTTTGAATCTTAAAGGTACCAAATTTGTCTAAAAATTCAAAAGCATTTAGTTGACAATAAAACTCTTACTCACTATTGTATTTTGCTTTACTATAGTCTAATTTAAAGTCTTTTCATCTATTAAGTCAAGTCTTTCCCTTAGAAAACATTACTCATTGTAAGAGACATGGCTATGTTTAATAATCCCTTAATCAATTTGATCACAAATCAGAATATAAATAATCTTTATCTTCACCTAGGATTCTATCCAACTAATTTTGATTCAAACACATATTTAAATAAACATCAAATCAATCATCCAACAAATCTAAATCAAAGTTTCGATGTCATTTAAAACTCACCAATCAATCATCCAACAAATCCAAATCTGAGTTTAATTATGTATTCATCATCATCCATCAATCAATCAAATCCAAACTTGAATAGTCATTCAAGTTTCCCAACCAACCAATTTAACCCAAACCACAACCAATCAATTTCAATTTTGAATGCTTATTCATGTTTACCTATAGATCAACATCCAAATTTTACTTTAGGGACAACATCAAATCAGTTTTTCAACTTTGATAGTCAAACTTCTTTAAATTCTTTTACAAATTCCACCCCATCCACAAATCAAAATTCACCAATCATAGATCAAAATGCATTCACAAATGCATCTATTTATAACCTTAGCATCAATCTAAATCAAACTTTCAATTCTCTTCACCACCACTTTCAAATCTATATTTGAACCAAAACCCATTCACAAATCAAACCCAAATTCAGTCAAATCCAAATATCTTCCTTCAAAACCAACCTTTCTAAATTCATCAAAATCAACCATTTGGTTCTTCAGCCAACCATTTCCAAACTTGAACCAAACTATATCAAATTCACATATATTCACAAACCCAATAGATTCAAGTCCATCAACCTTCACAAATCCACCAAATACAAATACTTTTACCTTTAACACAAATCCAATAAATTCATCCTTCCAATATCAAGCTGCCTCTCTAGTCTAGTTCATTACTAGGGAATCCCAAAACACTCTACATCAACATCACCTTACCACTAGTAAACATATTTTACAAAATCAACCATGTCTCCCCTCCACTAGTTATAGCCTTTATTTTAACATCCCATATCACACTAACAAAGGGAATCCAATTCTATCACCCCTACCATCTAATATCACTCAACCCCCAAAGTTACAATAACTTTAAAACTCCCAACCTGTCAAAAATATTACTGTGCCTATTAAGGAAAGAAACATTCCTTTAGCAGAACCTTATTATGTGTTCTTTAAAAAATTGATCATTGTAAACTTAGTCATATTTCCAAACACCAAATACTTTGAGCCAAATGTCCCAAAACCTAAGTGGTATAAACCCAACAAATATTGTGATTATCACAAAATTGAAGGTCATTCTATTGATGGTTAAAATTGTGCTTTACTTCTAACACCAACAATGGGAAGTTTCAAGAATGTGGGACTTGAAAGAAATGACCTCCAAATTTTTAAGAAGCTGGTCTCTTCTTTATCTCGAGTGTTGGGAGGAAAGGGATAGGAATTTAAAACAGAAACACAAATGCAAAGAAAGAAAATCTAACTATGGCAATGCACCTGAATGTAATTCGACCCTTAATTCTGAGCACAGTGAAACCATATGTAAGATTTAATTACATTAAAGAGCGAACAAGGCATGATCAATGTAAAAGATAGAAACAATAGAAACAAAGGCTCACAGCTTAGACTACTTTTGAAATGACACAAAAAACAACAACAAAGGCATAGAACTTCGTCTTCTTATTAACTCTCAAGGTACATAAAAGGCACAGAAACATGCACAGTTACATAAACTTTCCAATTCAAGAAAATAGAACAAATGCAAATGATATTCCTGATCACAAGTCTAAAAGTCTAAAAACTCTTGACAATAGTCTCTCACAAAAATTTCTCTCCAAACTTCTGATGATGATTTTTGGTGATCTTTGCACCCCTCTTTATAGCATTGGATTCGCCCCAGATTGTCTGCGTGTTCCCAATCTAACGGCCCAACTGAAACTCTAACTGAACTGGAAGTGTTTAACAGAAGATATGTCTTAGATTCTGAAACGCTCTGTCTTCTTGTAGTTCATTGGTTGAAATAGATACACAGGACGTTCCCTTTTATTAAATGGAAAAGGACACTTAGCCAATTTCTTGAAAACCTTCTTATTATTTAGGAAGCACCGAAACATGCCACTTGGTGGCTTCTGCAGCACTCACTGAAGACACGTGGTACGTTCCATATAACCTATAATTTTATTGTGCCTTTGCTTAGAGGTGTTCGGTCCTTGACAACTGTCATCATCCACTTCTCCAAACTTAAACAACTTTTATAGAAAATGAGACCCAAATTAGTTCTTGCCCAAACAACTTCAAAAAGAGGACAAGGACATGTGGCATTTTTTGCTTATTCTTGACAAAGGACATGTGGTGACCTCTGTTGTCTTTAGCTACCTTTAGAGAAACCTGTGGAAGGTTACACGTGTCCATATCCACGTTGCCCTGTTTATTCTATATAAATAATCAGGCCTCATTTCATACTTACACAGATGGCGACACTTGGCAGCTTTCGCTTGCCTCAAAACAAAACCTAGGACCCACCACAGTCTTTAATTGTCAATGAAACAAAATGAAGATAATTTAGAGGTCAACATGTGGTGGCTTTCACTTTCTTCAGCTGGGGATACGTGGCATCTTCCGTTGCTTTTAGGAAAGCACTTTGAAACCTTTCGCTATTGCTACTTGGCGCCTTTTGCTTGATCTTGATACTTAGCTTGTTGAAACCTTCTGCTCAAAAGAGATTTGAAACGTGGATGCCGATATGAAATGTGGATGCTGATACTTGTCACATTCTGCTAAGTTACTATGAGACATGTGGCACGTCCCGACCAACTTATAGAAATTATGAACGGTGCCTCGCTCAATTACACTTGGCATCTTCCGCTTGATTTTGACACTTAGACAAAATTGAGGCAAAAAGAAATTATATCTTCATCTTCTCAAACCAAAGTGTACAGGGACAAATTTTGGATTGCGCAACTATGAATCAAAATGAAACGTAGAGTATTTTTTACTCTACACATTCTATAAAGCATTGTATGAGACTAAAGCATTATATCCAAGATTTGATTAACAAAGGGTACATCAAGGTAGAGCCAAGTGTATACACATCTAAAAATCATAGCTTGAGGATATGCCAAGATGTCTTTGTTGAGCCTAATCAAGCCATACCAATTCCAAGTCAAGGTCATAACCTTCCATCCATTTCTCAAGATCCCATTTTTGACACATCCATTTTCAACCAATCAATAGTCGATCAACCTACCTTTGACAATCATGGTTTACTATCCATTTTTTATGAAGAGCCTATCTTTGACCAAAAACCTTTCTTTTATCAAGATCCCATTTTCGACCAAGATCCTATCTTGGATAAAGCCTCCTTCAACCAACATTGCCTATCACCCATTAACCAAACACCAAAATCCTTATCACCTATTGAATCTCCCATCATCCCACAACATTCACCTCAGGTGATAAAGGTACTTATAGACAAAACAATAAATGAGCAAGGAATTATCAAACCCATCCATTTTGAAGTAAACATTGACCCATAGCATCAGCTACAAACCATTTGAAAGTCAACGTAAATATGTTAGTGATACTTTTTTGGTTTCTAAGGGAAATTCATCCATAATAAAAATAGGATCCATTCATAGTTTCTATGAGGATTGTTCTGTCATCACTCCTTTCATCAACCTCACTAATCCTACCTTCCATATTTTAACCTAGTATCTTGCACCTTCTGATTTAGACCAATGATCTTACTTATAATTAACTTCCTTCTATGATAATAAAATAATTACAAACTTCCTATTTGGTCTCCTACTAGAAGAGCATCAAGAAATATATGTATATTCTGAAGAACAAGTGTACCTCAATCAAAATGAATTCAATAGTCTAAATATAAAATTGACATCTCATAGTGAAAATATTTTTGAGGCACTATCAGATGATCAAAATATAAATTTTAGTTAAAATCCAAATCAAAATATAAAAAATCAAAAATATGAGTCCCTTAGTGAAAACCTCTTTGAGGTGTTATTAGACAATCCCAATCAAAAAAATCAAGAAGAATCCTTTGGTCAAAATATTTCTATGGCACCAATGGATTAGAAAATTAATATATCCTCTACATTACCATAGTTTTAGGATGTATCTCCATCACAAATTTAATCTATCATTAATGCAACATTAAATTATCAAATCATCCAACTTGCAGTTACTCCCCATCTTGTTGAACATAAGATTGTTGGTCCCATTCACTGTTTACATCATGACACATATAATTATCCCCAATATAATTTGATCCCTCCAAATCTTTCATGCACTCAACATACATCCTTCATCTAATAGACTTTCTGCTTCACCCTGTCTGGCAGCACCCTCTATCATAAGGGCTATGACTATATCCTAGTAAATTTGGAAGAAGCCAACTTAGAAATCAATGAAGTTACTGAAGATATGTCTAGAGTGCATTCCTAAAAGATCAATAGTATTAAGGATCATACATTTATAAACCTTTTATAATTGAGATGTCCCAAAAAAAACCAAAATAAAAAACAAATAAAAAAATCATAAAGAGAAAGAGTAATAAATTTATCCAAAGATGAAAATTATTTATATGGCACATTGGGCAAGTACCATAATGAAAATTGATTTTTAGCATCATACGTAAAATAATCAATTGTCTATATGTGCCCTAAACTTGGGGGCAAGCTCATTCCATTTCAATCTTGTATATTCTAAACCATCCCTCCATACTTACCCATCCTACAAATTTTTTAATCCCATCCTATACCATCATACGCTTACCTTAAACCATCCTTACTTATCCCAAGTTATCCTAAATCATACTTACCCATCCTATGCCTATCCAATCCATCCTAAACTCCTCCTCAATCATCATACACCATTATTGAGTACCCTTATCTATCCATACCCATCCTTATCCATTTAACTCCAAACACATTGAAACCCATCAAATATTTTCCATCATAAAACCATCCTTCTTCCCATTTTGACCTTGATAAGGAAGTGTAAATATATGTAGACATGTTCTTAGAAACATCTTGGTGTATCCTTGCAATGTTATTTTGATGACTAAAAACTTGGTTCTTACCTCTTACCTCATGTGTTCCCTAGAGTTATCATCTTAATTTTAATTCATTCTTATTCATCCATTCTCCATATATAATGTATTCCTTCCATCCCCTACACTCACTCGTCAGTGCTAAAATATGGTTTTCCCTTTGCTGGTATTCCTTGTAAATACACTTATAAATCCAACAAGATCTAAAAACATTACAAACTCTAATAAAAACCAAAACATTAAAAAATACAAAAAAATCCAAAAAACAATTAAAAAAAATCCTTATCTTTAGTTACGTACCTTAGTCATCCCCTATACATATTACTTATCAGGCAGTTCAACATTAGCAAAAAATGTATATGCTAAAGTGTTATACTCTAGCCAAGGACATCCAAAAAATTTATTTATTTACTTGTTTTAGTCATTTTCTTACCTATATGTATAGTCATTTACTTTATTTTACATCATGGTTGTTTACTAGCTTCTGCAGTATTTGCTTATTTCAGTTTTTTTTTTACTTACATCATTTTCATTATTGTAAAGATCTTATTTTATCTTATCTTTATTGTTGTTTCTTGTTTCTAGATCATATATGCATTATTAATGGTGTTATTATGATCTTCAATATCATGATGCACTAAGTTTTGTCCTTATGAATCTATTGGTCCTTACACGTATCACATGATAGTCATCATGGTTTTTATATACCATTGGTGTATATTGTCATGCACAATATCATAAATTAGGTTATGTAACTCTTACTCGATTGGAATTATTATTGGAAATTCAATGCAAGAATAAAATAAACACAAGGTAACTATCAAACTATTTGACATTCTTAGATGAAGCATCTGTGTGTCATCTCAGATCAATAATAATCTCTCTCTTCTATCCATCCTTATCTCATCCATATTGTTGAATCATTTGATCCATCACCATTAATCCTTGTTAATGTTTGCATATTAATCATCCATAATAATTTCCTATTCTTTCCATTCAATCTCTTACACTTATCAATTGGGACCAACAAAATCACAATATCCATCCTTTCTCCATCAACCCATCACTTTCTTAGTCAATCAAATAATTAATGAGTCAACCCATCTAAAATCATAGCTTTACAATGGGATTATCATTCCCACATCTTTTCCTATGAACCCTGATTCATGGGTCACCTCAAAGCATGCAAATTCTCTTGGATATATCAATTCCCAGTCCTTTCCAAGCGTATATCATTGCTTGGGGGAAAATCAATCCATCATCCAATCACAATGTCCAATCATTAACTTAAGTATATTAATATCATCTATGGGTTGATCTTACATTACATCATCACTTCTCTTTCTACGTTGGGAGAACTACATATGGCCTGATATCCTCATTCAAACTTTGTCTAAGGTGGATTACATCAGAAACACTTAGAGACACAAGGTATGTAGGGTGAGTTTAACCACCATCATCTATCCAAGCCATTTCATCCACATTTTCTACTATCATTTAATCAAAGTGTTATATCTCCTTATCAATTCTTGAAAATATCAATTTTTTAAATCTTTCTCACAAATCAGACAATCTATATTTTTTCAATTTTTAGTCTGTGGCTTACCATCGTTGGGATATATCATTCCCACATCCGCTCATGAGACCCCTGCATTTGAGCACAATCCAAGCATGTAGTCTATAAAGTGGGAAATATATTTTTTCTAATATCTTCTCTAGAATTTAACAACTAGGGGTAAATAGTTTTACCCATACCCTCTATAATTTTGTAAACATTAGTATTGAGACAAGTATATGTATTATTTATGATAATTTTGTCATTTTCATGGCCCCCTATCCTCTCATCCACCTCAGTCTTCATCCATTTTGAATTTTGTAAAAACTTTAAATCAATTTATTTCAAATTTGTATTCAAAATCTTGTAATAATCTCTGCGTAAAATCAACAAAATCATTTACAAATTCAATATTTTTTTTCTATTTATAAATTTGCAATCTATTATTGTTGGGATATATCATTCCTACACCTGCTCAATTGACCCTTATATCATTAGCAACAGCAGTAAGCATACAATCTCTGAATGGTTAAACTTTTGTTTTCCAAATCCATACTCTAGTTTTCGTTAACTAGGGGCAACCTTTTTATGCAACTAACATCATTACAAATTCGATATCAATCATGACATAAATTGATTTATCATTTTTCCACATCTCTTAGTTCATTTATTCTTTTCACCAATTTTGATCACTTATCCATTTTCTCGTACAAACCCTTGAGGGGGCATCATCACACTCATTTTCATTCATTTGGAATAAATATTTCTTTTTCTATCATCAATGCTCTATTTCTTCTACTATTCTTTGAAGCAATATTACTTCACAACACTATTTCAAAGAAAGGGAAATGTAGACACCTAAATTTCATTCACTATTGAAATACACTTAAATATATTTAATAATTCTACTTAAATTACTAAATCACATTTCTTCTTAAATTCAAATAATTGAATAATTCAAAATATTGAATAAGTCAATTATGCACACTTAAATCCTTATTTTAAATTGTAAAATCTAGATTTTTGACCTCATCAAAACATCTCCCACCTTTTTCTCTCTCATCCCAACCAAATCTATAAAATTCTCAACCTCTTATGACTCATCCCCTAAGTTGTTAAGTAATTTGACTTCGTCTGGCTAAGTTAGCTAACTAAACCCATGCTTTTCTCAACCATTTTGAAAAGGTCTCCATTTTCATAGGTGAGGACTCACTAGCCACCGTTGATATTTTAAATTTTTGAAAAATTACAAAGGATCCTCCACCATTTGACTATTCTCCAAACATATATAAATAAACCTATAAATCTCCATTTTCAAGAGTGCACAAAAATCTAAATATCACATCCAACAATCAAGAAATCAAAGCTCTACACAGAAGCAAATCAAAATGAATCAAGGTGAATCAAAGACTTAATTTTGAACCAAAATGCTTTCCATTCTATTTTACATTGGATGGATGAGAACCACATATTTTAAAAGATAAAATCAAATGTATATCTCAACGGAGAAAGCTTGTGCATTCAAAGCGTAAAATTTGTGATCAATGTTTTCTTTATTTATTACTCTACCATAATTTGAATTTTAACTTAGATTAGAATTAGTTTACTTTCTTTCCACGTCTAACTTTAGTTCATACACCATATACATGTTTTTATGTGAAAGGATACACTATTGTAGATGGAATATAGATCAAAAGTTATTATGTAGTACCATCATTCCCCATGGATCCATAACATATATATAGACAAGTGTTTGCATGGATAACATTCATGCCCAAAATATGATCCACCTATACCTCAAAGTGATATAAAATGTCAACATATTATTTTCACCATGTCATATAATGCCATATGAATCCAATAAATATGATCCATAGCATGTCTCATGATGTCATATAATATTACAACTATTACTTACATTCCTATAGAATACCCCACATAGGCGTCGATTTTTATAATGTCCCGTGTGAATTATATAATCTAACTTAAAATGTGAATGATAATTCTATAATGGCATGAATATATAATATAAACCCATTATATAACCCCATTTTGACATGAGTGATGAAGTATGTGAATCACTCATATCAAAAGAAAGAGTCATGGATAACATGTGTATATAGAAAAATATAATCATGTAAAATATGTATACAAACATGAAAAATTCAAGCACATATGAAACATGTAATCCAAGGTAATGGGCATATAAGTGTCATGTCAAGTAGATATATCAATTAGACACATAACAATAACAATTGTAGTTGATGAGTGACATAAATCATGACATCAGACATAATAAAAGTATGTATAATATAAATCATGACACCAATCTCAACAATAGTCATACATATAACACACACACACACAAACACATATCATATCATGATCATGAAGCACATAATCACTCAATATATGACATGACTTCAACTCGACATAGACACAACATGGCCATGAATCATACTAGAGGATTCTCTGACACAGTTGACACAAAGTGACAATACACAACCAAAATAATTATGAAAAACACAATATAACATAATGCAATGATCACATAATGTCATAATCCTCAATATCAAGCTCAAATAAATTAATAATTTTTAATCCACATAATCATAAATGTCATCATCCATTATGGTAAAGAACAATATCCATATGAAATAACACTCTAGAAAGTATAAACAAGATCAAGTCATGTAAAAATATACTATGATCAATGAACTAGGATATAAAGATAAAAATTGATAAGCATGAAAGGATATCCCCAGTGTAGCCATCATCCTAATGTAGAAAGGTTTCCCTTGGTTTTAATTAATGCCATGCATTTATATGTCTATGTATCATATGTAACCCATATGTCCTGCATCCCACTAATGTATACTGTGAAAATCATGTGCATGAAAAATGGATGTGTAATCATAATGTACATATGATTGATAACATTAGGAAACATGTGTATCAACAAAGCATGTCATGCATAGATCCTAGTTATATATATATATATATATATATATATATATATATATATGTATATATATATATATATATTTTTATGTATGTATGTATAGTTATATTTAAAATTATATATAACTATACATACATACATAAATATATATATATATATATATATATATATATATATATATATATATATATATCAAATTTGAAATATGTTATAACTAACCTATGGTCCTATCAATGGGATGCTCACGTGTAGGTCTTAGATAGATTAGTAAAAATTTCACACATTATAGGTGAGGAGTAAAATATATATTATTGTTTGAATAAGAGAAGCCATAATATAATGTAAAATATCCAACATTGTAGACATAGTCAACATGATCATACATGCGCTACATAGTTTTAGTAGCCATATTAACATATGGAATTTATTGTATGTCAGGATAATGTATTGATGTTCATTGTTGAACATGCTTACAATATTTATGGAAAACTATATTATCACATGACAAAATAGGTAAATATAGACATATATTTATATAATTAGACACTTGAAAATTTCATTTTGACCAAAACTTAGTATACATGACTTTTACATACACAACTAGCTCTTGTTCACATGCTCTCCTATCTATTCACTTATCTATGGGCCTAAACTTCCAAATGTATAATTATTTATACACATGATTTCCATAGTATATTCATCACTTTCTCCCAATATTAGATTACTATTTCATACTTTATGGATACCTTTGACCATAATAAGATGGATCTGGTTACCGAATCCATTTACCTTGGTTGGATCTATCCATGCACTCTCTAATTACTATTTTTACAAATTCTAATCCTTCCTTCAGGTTGGACAATATGTTTTTCATGTCAGTTTGGAGGGAAATTACTCAAAGAGTTATATATATAATCATGTCAAGCCTAAGCCTATTCCTATTTAAAAAGCATTTATTTCTCACTTTAAAACATCTACATATGTAGAACAACTATCCTAAAGCTTCAAATCTAAAATGCCTCAAAGAACTAGGCCCTAAGCCAAGTCTAAATACTTTTTCAAGGTAAAAATCATAGGTTATTAAGTGTTAAAATCCATACACAAGATTACACAACATGATATTATTACACTAATTGCACCCACATAATTAGGTGGGAGAAATAAATCTAGTTTGATCCCTATTTGGAGTACTTTAATATAAGCAATGTTTAGCCTCATTATGGGGGGTGGTTTAGTTCAAATAAAAACATATTTTATAACCCATTTTTATAAGTCACATTGGTATTTGTTTAACCCTAAGAATATAAATTGGGGTTATCTAGGGTTAAAGGGGATAGAGATAGCCTAAGGTATGTGGGTGATAAACTATCTCTACAGTAGGTCAATTAGATGCTAAATACAGATATAACATATATTAAATTTATCAAACTAAGATAGGCTAAAAATAGTAAGTACAAATATGTTAGATATATAAATGATAAATAAGTAATGTACTTAGTTGATTCTAATGTTTACACCATTTTGGATTTGAAATAGGTAGAAAGCAGACTAGAAGAGAGTTCTAGAACATTCACCAAATTCTAGTTTGAGTGCCTTTGGAGCCTTGAACACTAGCTTTAGCCTAGGATGATTGCGTTAACACTACTATCTAAATCTAATATAGGTGTCTTATATAAAATACCCAATGGGAAAGGATGTGACCACCTGAATGCTTCTAGATTTATCTTCACTTTCACTCTAGTATATTTAGATATGGAACATGGACTGTCATTCCTCATGAAATTTCAAAACTTTAGTTTTACATATTCATAGTGACCTTAGGGAAGAAAGGGTTAGTGGACACATGGTGTCAATATGAACCCAAAGAGATCTCTATCAATGAGCATTGCCTACATATCTAATACTCTGAAGAGAGCCTCAAACTAATGTAGTTAATCCCTATGTTGTGGCTTATGTGAGAATCATGCAAGATGTGGAAAGCAAGTAAAATAGTGACCCATTTTTTAACTTTGGAAAATATAGATCTTGGGATAATATTTTAGTACTTTAGACCTATATATTTGATATCCCTATTATTGATTTGAAAATAGGATAAAATAGGGAAGCTTTGATTTATCAAGTGCTTGATTGAATTCTCTAATAAGTTGTCTTAGGTCTTTTATAGGTGAGGAATGAATGAGGGTTGACATTGTATTTATAGCAATCCATTTGGAAAAGTAACTCACATTAAAGCACTTAGGATGAATATTAGGATAGGTTTCATTTTCAAATGAGATGACTTTAGGTCACTGAACACTTACGTCAAAGTAGGACACCTACGTTGATGTAGGTATTTGTCCAGGATGCTATGTTTAGGAAACAAGAAAGTAGGTATAGAATAAAAAATTGTAGAGGTGGAAGATAAACAAGTTTTAAGCATTCTCGGAAAGATATAAGGTCTAGATCATCAACATAAGATTGGTCAGACCAAGAGCTAGGCCATGGGGCAAAAAATAGAGTATATGCAAGATGTCTGAAAGTGGGAAAGGTCCATAACTGAGAGTAACAACTAACGTCTGAGTTTTCCAAGTGTATAATATTGAGGAGTTATATAATCCATAAAATATCATCTATATTTCCCCCCCCATTTAATTTAGTAATAAAATTAATAGTTTAAAGGATAATAAATGTGTATCTAGGTGTGTATAACACACCATACCTTTGTTTGAGTCCAACTTGAGTGTTTTGTTGGTGATTGACATATAACCAAAATCATGTTATAGTATTTAATCAATGCATATAATCTAAAATTTAAAGTATTGAAAAGATTAAAATTAAAAGAGTAAGATTTAGGAGTACACCTATTAGAAAGTTGTTTTGAAATATGTATCATTGTAAGGCTCTGAAACTAATATTAGGACACACACACACACACATATAAAGTACATATATATAGGATATATAGAGATATTGGAAGTCACATGCCCCCAACCTTGGATAAAAGGTGAGTTACCACCCAAAAGTTGAGATTAGCTCAACCATACAGCCCAATCATACCTATAACCCAGTGAGCATGAGTGAATAAAGTCAACTCATACTATCAAATTGGTAAGGTTGGATGATACAATCAAGTCCAACGTGAAAACTTGAAAATATTGAGTGATTTAATCACCTCAACCATACCAAAATTGAACCAATTACTATAGTATATTGGCTCAATACAGTCTGTACAAGTCCATTCTAGTGGGTGATGATAGTCCCTGAGAGTTTTTGAAATCTGAAACTGATTTGGATTTTACAATAGTAGGCACACATTGCATAACAAATGCACCTTAGATATGTCTCATTTTGAAACTATGTATAACAATGATACCAATGTATAGAATTCTGCCATAAAGATGAATTTTAATTATATAATTGTGTTCTTTGGCCAATTTAGAAAATGTTTAAGTGTGGATAACATGCTTCCAAAGTATGCCTCCAATATACATTGAAAAATATGAAAACTAAAATAAGTTTCAATGTGTAAGACATGTTTCTAAAGCATGCTTCCATTAAATTTGTGTGTGAGGAGTAATGAATAAGTGTGGAGAAATTGCTTCCAAAGCATGTCCCCACTGAATTTGAAAACATTAATGTGTGGAAGCCATGCCTATATGACATGCCCCCATTAAATCTAAAAATTGATAAAAGTATCAAATATTAAATAAGTGTGGATAACATGCTTCCAAATCATGCCCCCATTTATATCTAAAAATTATGCTAAATGTGAATAAAGTGTGGATAACATGTTTCCAAAACATCCCCCCACTAAATTTAAAAATTGTGAATGTGTGGAAGACATGCCTATTTGACATATCCCCAAAATCTAAAAATGGATAAAAGTGTCAAATAATGAATAAGTATGGAGAACATGCTTCCAAAGCGTGCCCCCATTAAGTCTAAAACTGTGAATGTGTGGAAGCCATGCCTATATTATTGGAATGGACCATAACAAGGATCAACTAGATAGGGTCAAATACATGGAAATAAATCTGTATGGAGTAAGGAAACCTAAAAAACAACTCACAAAATGAAATAAGTTTGTCTTCACAAAAATAGTTCTTTTAATGAAAATTAGTTGAAAAGTGCATAGGAAGGGTCAATATATCGATGAAAAATAAATGTCCCAACATCCTCATGCATGTGGGATTATTTTTTCCTATTAAAATTTATCAACCTAAACAAGTTAAATAAGACCATGTAGATAAAACCCAGTGGAAAAAAAGTTTACACCAACACCCCCCTTAAGCATAGCTTAGGTGGGTAGAAGAATTGGGTCCTGACACATAGGCTTGATGAGGTACCCAAGTACAAAGAGATGATTCCCTAGAGGAGGAAGAATAAAAAGTTATCTGAACCCCAAAAAGGGCCTATAAATGAAGATACTTGCTCTTAGTGAAAGTTTTGGTGAATATATCAACAACTTACTCTGTTGTTTGGATGTATCTGAGATCAATCACTTGCTCATGTATGATCTCCTTAATGAAATGCATGTGAATCTTTATTTGCTTAGTCCTTTGATGAAGAACCAGATTCTTATAGATCTGAATTTTTCTTTAGTTATCATAGAGGATGATTATTTACCATTGAAATTGAATTCCAGACTTAGTGAGAATACCCTAAAGGCAAATAGCCTCAGTGGCAACATTAAAAACACTTTTATATTCCACATCTATATAGATAAATAAATAGCATTCTACTTCATTTTATACCAATTAATTAGACCTAAATCAAGGTATAAACTATAGCCAAAAGTAGACTCATGATTCTAAATGTTTCTAGCATAATTTGAATCTATATACCCAATTAATTCGATGTTGATTCCCACTCATAATGAATCCTAAAACTATGAGTAACATGAATGTAGTGGAGAATCTACTTGGTTGGTTTTTAGTGTAACTCATGTGGTTCCTACAAAAATATTGAGATCATGGCCACTACATATGAAATGTCAGGTTTAATGTGAATAAGGTAGATGAGACTGCCAACAAGTTGTCGATATAAAGTAGCATCAAGCAATGGAGATGGATAATTATCCACAAGCTTTACACTAGATAGAAAAAGAGTCAAAGCTAGCTTACAGTTATCCATGCTAAACTATGAAAGTAAAGCAAGAGCATACTAGGATTGTGCAATAGTGATCTCATAGTCTAACTGAGTAATTTCAATCTGGAGAAAGTAGTGCAACAAACCCAAATCAATCATTGATAACTTGTCAGATAAAGAAGTTTTCACTACTATGATGGTGGATGAAGAATTCCCTGTGATCAATAGGTCATCCATGTAGAGAACCAGAATCAATATTGAATCATCTTAACATAAGATGTAGACATTCAAATCAAAATGGCATATGGTGAACCCAATTGAAATAAGAATGAAGTCCATGTTGGCATCATAGGCTCGAAGAGCTTGTTTGAGGCCATAGATAGATTTTTGAAGTTTGCAAACTAAGGAAGAATATTCCACAAATCCTTATGGTTGCTTCATGTATATTTCCTCTTTAAGGTCACTGTGAAGAAAGTCACTCTTCACATACATTTGATAAACATTCCAATGATGGGTTATGGTAATGGTGAGAGTGATTCAGATTGAGTTTATTTTGGCAACTAGGGAAAACATCTTGGTGTATTCAATGCCAAGCACCTGATAAAAATCCTTTGGTACCAAACATGTTTTGAACTTGTCTACATACCCATCTAATATAAACTTTGTTTGTTATATCCACCTGCATCAAACAAGTTTTTTCCCTTAGGAAGTATGACTAAATATCAGGTGTTGTTCTTCTATAAGGAACTATACTCCTCTTCCATAACACTATCCCACTCAAGAATTCCTGATACCTCATGAAATTATTATGGATCAGAAGCAAATGTAATGAAAGCATATGGGGTATCCTAAAATTGTGAATAGGTTTCTATTTTTGTCTAATGGATCTCCAACCCATTGGCCAACACTTTGCATTATCTGTCTAGCCCAAAAAAGACTAGTGTTTGGAGAGTTAGGAAGAGATTCATCATCTTCTAAAGATATTTTAGGATAATAAGGAGGGGAATCCTCATCACTACTCTCATCATCAGAACTAAAATAAGAATTTGGATCATCAAGAAACTAATCAGGCATATCTGAATCATCATAACTATCATCAAAACCTAATGTGTCTAAGGGGGAGAGGTGTCAAGTGTGGATTCTAAAGGACCCTCTGAAAAATGAACACCCCTCTTAATGAATAACTCATGAGTGGAGGGTGGAAACAAATTTTATCCCTTAACACCCTTAAGATATCCACTGAAGATCCAAAACCTACTTTGAGGTTCCATTGCCTTATGTTTCTTCTTCAGAATGTAGGCCATAGTAGGTGAACCAAACACTTGAAAGTTCTAAAATGTGGGTTTATAACCACTCCAATTTTCAAACGGAGTGACTCCCTTCAATGCTTTATGAGGAACTCAGTTTTGGATGTAACAAACATAGTTGATGCCCTCAACCCAATATGGAGGTGCAAGAGACTTGGAGTGTAACATATATTTAGTCATTTCCTTTAAGGGCTTGCTCTTATGCTTCGCATCACAACTCTAATGAGGACTATATGGAAATGTAAATTTTAGTTCAATCCCCTCTGATGTATAGAATTTATCAAAATGGTTGCTACCATACTCACCACCATTTTTAGTATGTAAAATATTGATGGTTTTACCTGACTATTTTTCCATAAGTACCTTGAATTATTGAAAATGGTCAAAGACCTCAGATTTCTTCTTGAAAAATACACCCAAGTGTACCTTGAATAGTCATCGATGAAAGTAAACATGTATTTAGTCCTATTAAATGAAGGTTTTGGAAATGGAATAGAATTGTCACTGTGAACAACCTCCAATATCTATATAGCTCTTTGTGATGTATGCTTGTCATACTTCTCCTCTAGATGCTTACCAAGAATGCAACCCTGAAAAACTCTATCAAAAAACTTAACTCATGTAAACCCTTAAACCATGTCTTCACGACTGAGTTGATCCAAGTAGAGATAGTTGAGAAGGACAAATTATTTAGGCCATATTTTAATCACTTCATTTGAATGAGTGAGCAACACATTAGAGGGTTGATTAGGAGTAAAATGTGAGAAACTATACAAACTAGATTGGTGATCTACTTTCCCAGATGCATCAATGGAGTCATTGTTATCTTTCTTAATAGCCATGAATTTAGGTTTGAATGTAGATATCTTACCTAAACCTATGTGAGTGATCTGGTAAACAGATGGGAGATTGGTGGATAAAGAGGGAACACATAAAATATCATGAAATGTCTCATCATTCACTTCAACATATCTTCTCCCACTAACTTATATGTAAGTATCATCACCTAATAGGATGGAAAACATATAATAAGGCTCCAAGGATGAGAACATTCAAAAAAAAAATCAAGAAACTTAGGAGCTCTCCTCAAACCAAATTTTTGAAGGTTATGCCTAAATGGAGACCAAAAAATAATCAAGGGGATCAAGTTAGAGGCATGGAAGAAGTGCTTATGGAGGATTAGGGGAAGGAGAGAGAGGAATTTTAGAAAACTCAATCTCAAAAAATAGGTGAAACAAAGGAGTTGCTAGAAAAATAGGAGCTGTAGAAATAATTTCACCAACTACGATGCTAAAGAGCTATGACTTTATTGAAAAAAAATCTCAATCAATCAGATCTCATGTTTAAAAAAATCAACAAATTTCTATTGCTAAGACTGGTAAGGAGCAATTACTTGCAGGAGAATGAGAGGTAGTTGTCTCAGAAGATGATCTTTCAACTTCAAAAGAAGAAATGGAGGAAGATTTGGAAGGGGATTTGAATTCAATAGAAGTGCTCTCTATTTCCCAAATTCAGTGTTCTCTTTTCCAACCTAATTGATGTCCAAGGAAGAGATTAGGAAGGAAATCCAAAAAAGATAAAGTAGTAGGTGAAATTTTGGGAGGTAAACAAAGTACTTTAGAAGCTTTTGTTGATGTTGCAAGGTGGGGGATGGAAATCCCTCCTTTGAAATCATGAAGATAATATTTTGGAATGTTAGGGGCCTAAATGCCCCTAATAAAAGGTGCCTGGTAAAGCCTCTTCGTAGTGTTGAGAAACTAGATGTTTTAATGATTCAAGAAACTAAATTAAGTTTTAAAGAAGTAGAGGGTTTAATGAAATAAGTTTAGCAGTGGTGGCAAGGTCTATTTGTGGAAGCAGTGGGTGCTTCGGGAGGTTTGGCTATTCTTTGGTCTCTTTTTACCACCAAAGTAGTGTTGGAGGATTCATGAAATAACTAGCAATTATGCAAGTTGTCTTGTTTTAATTGAGATATTCAGTTTTTGTTGTTGAATATCTATGGTCCTCAAGGGGCTTCTTTGAAATTTATTTTTTGGTCAGAAATTTTTAATATCTCGAGTAGGTTTCGACTGGATAAGATCATTTTGGGGGCTGATTTTAATGCTCTTCTAAATGACAAAATAAAATAAAAGGGGTGCTCATTTTGGTCCTCAAGCCTCTCAAGGCTTTGATTTATTCATTTCAAATAATAATTTAGGGGATGTGGAATCCAAATCAGGTTGGTTTACTTGGAACAATAGGATGTTAGGTTCTGATAACATTGTAGAGCAACTAGACAAATTTTTGATTTCCTCTCAGTCGAGTCAGAGTAAATGGAGGTTAGATAGTTGGGTTTTATCTCAATCAGGATCAGATCATTGATCGATAATTTTGAAAATTGAATGTGATAAACCCCCCTGAAAAATTTTGGTTAAAATTTGAATTAATGTGGTTAAGAGACTCTTCTATTTCGTGTTAATTTAGATTTGGGTGCAACACTGTCCATTGCCTCTAGGCTCTCAAATGTATCAAATGAATAAAAAGCTTCAATTCATAAAAGATAAACTAAGGCATTGGAATGAAGATCACTTCAAAAACATTTTAAAAGAAAAAATGAGAATTGAATCAAAATTACATAACCTTAACAAGCAACAATTACTTTTTTTTAATATTAAAAACTAACATTTAATAACTCAAAATTACATATCCTTAACGAGCAAGAATTACATTTTTTTAATATTGCAAACTAACATTTAATAACTTGTGTTTAATATTGTATACTAACATTTAACAACTTGTGCTAACTTTTTTATGATAAGGTTCTTGCCCTGGTTATTATTTCTCCAAAAGCATTGAAGTGTTATAAATAAATTGTTATTGCATCTCATATTGAAAGCATTTAAGAAATAAAAATTAATGTAACTCGAGAAATGTGCGTTGATGGCCTGCCAACCTATTCCAGCATAGTAACGGTGGAAGAAAGAATTTAATTAAAGAATATTGAAATTTTATAATTGATATATTATTAAATTGGGTATAAATTTTTATTTATTAAGGTATAAATATTTTTAAATATTTAATATAGAGTGTTAAATAGATAAAATTAAAGATATTTTTTTCATAATTTTGAAAATTTGATTTTTAAATATTTAATATGAAAAATTAAATAAATAAAATTAAAATTATTTTTTAAATAATTTTGATAGTTTGATTTTTAAATATTTGATATAAAAAGTTAGATATATAAGATCAAGATTATTTTATAAATAATTTTGACAAATTAAATGTTCTAATTTAGCCTAGTAAAAATAATATTTTAATTTAAATTTATATTTACTCATTAATATATATATATATATATATATATATATATATATATATATATATATATATATAGTTTTATAGGATTTTGTAAATTTGGGAGGCGATTGACATGAACAGGGCTCGAACTCAGGGTGATTGGGTGGTAGGCAAATAAAAATATTTATATTTATATAATTTTTTCAATAATTTTGACAGACTGAATATTCGAAATCGTAATAATAAAAAAATAAAATAATTTATATTTATATTTACTTCTCAATTACAAATTACAACCTTAAAATTAATTCAAATCAAAATAATTGACAAAATCATATGCTTGATAATAGTGGAAGTGTTCATACAACACAAAAAAATGAAATAAATTTACAAAATTTAGAAATTCCCATTATTAATGTGGAATATTAAGTAGGATGGATACTTAAATGAAGATCATCTACTGAGAATTTAAATTATGCTATTACACTCTCAGATGCATGATGTACATGTCAATTAAAGGACGGCACCTTCAATGGCCGGTGTTCTTTCGCATTCATCCAACACCACGACAGCAGTGGTGTGTTCGTACGGGACGACTCCACAGCTGTAGTTATTACCCAAAAGTTGTTTGCCAGATCAATATTTTATGGAGAAAATATCGTACATTATAATAAATGAACGAAAAGTTATGGACAAATTATATTATACTGCCTAAATGAATAAATAGTATAAAGCTGCGGATATTTAATTTTA
The DNA here is from genome assembly GCA_037957365.1 of Torreya grandis. Classification (NCBI taxonomy): domain Eukaryota; kingdom Viridiplantae; phylum Streptophyta; class Pinopsida; order Cupressales; family Taxaceae; genus Torreya; species Torreya grandis. The sequence goes on from JARHVA010002332.1 coordinate 740,448, forward strand.
CTATTGGAAGGCTTAGAATTACTAATAAAAATAATTTATTTTTATTTTTATTTTTTATTTTTTATTTTTTTTGTCAGATTAAATTTCTTTTTTAATAAATATTAAAAATATATTTTATTAACTCGAAAACATTTTTGTAAAGTGATGCCTTATATTAGGTTTGTTCTCAAAATATTCACCGCTTTATCAAATTTTCTCTATTTTTTTGGTCATAAACACCTCTGCAGTATATTCTTCAAACACCACAAACCCATGGTAATAAGTGTCCGAATTAAAAAGGAAAACCTTTCTATTTTTAAAAAAGGAAAAACTTTCCACAGTTTCATGTATTGTAAACAAGAACTAAAGTATATGGTCGGGGATATGAATAGGCAGTTTTTTCACCAAAGCATACATGTATATGAGAATGTCTTGCTCGACACTTTATTTTATATGAAAAATATACCACTGTGTTTTATATTTATATATATATATTTGTTTGTGGTTGAAACAATTGAGTTATTGTACTCATTTTTATTTTCTACAAGTAAAGAAGATTATGAATAATATTCACCAATATGAAGCTCTTTTACAAAATTACATGCTGATAATGGATCTTGAGGTATATATTCTGATTTCTTCTATTTTTTAAGGGAAACTAAAATGTGATCTGAGCACTTAGATTTTCTTTGCATCTGGATTTTGAATTGAATAGAATACCACATTTAATTGTTCTTAAGGCCATTGAATAGAGAACCACAGTCTGTTTTTTGTTTGGATCGTAATCCACAAGACAAGACAAAGAAGCGATCACAGGGATAGATAGAAGTTCCTTTGGATTCTGAATTGAATAAAAGTTTATTATAAATTTATTCTATGATTTTTTAAAAAAATAAATAAAATACAATTTTATTAAAAATTTATTCCATGAAAAAACTTCATTAAAACATATAAAATTTAAGTGAATTGTTTTATAAAATAAATATTAATTTATTGGTATAAAATGATCATGTAATTATTTAACTAATCAAATATTTAATATTTTAGTTAGTTAATATATTAAGTAATTAAAATGGATTTTCAATTTTCTTATCTTTAATAATATGGTTAGAAAAAAACTTCAATTTTTTATGTGAAAGTTATTGTTTCTTACTTCAAAAAATTAAAATTTAAAATTATGGTATAAAGATTATAAAATTAACATATATATTTTAGATTAATCCATATAAAAAATGTTAATAGATATTATTTTTGAGGTGTTTATATTATATTAGATTTGGGACATAAATAAAATAGGTGTATGAAAATAATATTTAACATAAATAAAGTAGAGACATGAAAATGATATGCATAATTTAATTATTTAATATCTATCATAATAAATTTAGTTGTTTTCATTGAATAAATGTATATCTATCATTTATAGTAATGTATATTTTATTTTGGCTAATGGTATCAATGAAAAATATATATACACAATATATTCTTTGAATATTATTTTTTTGTCAAAATCAAATTTATTTTTTAATTAAATATTAGAAAATTATATGAAACTTTTTATTTTAAATGATGGTTATATATTTTTGGTAAGTTAGTTGGGAAATAATTAATAAATTCTACATTTTGAATTAATTTTATGGGATTTTTATTTTTATTTATTAACAATACATTGTGGAAATTATTAATTATTCATTGAAGAAATATTTATTGTAATAGTATGTATTTATCTAATTCTTTAATATCTATTATAATAAAGAAAATTGTTTTTATTGAAAATATGTGTAGTTATCATTCATAACTTTTTATCTTAAATTATGATTATGTATTTTTAGTAAGGTAGTTGGGGACAAATAATGAATATCATTATTTTGGATTAATTTTTATAGAGTTTATAATATTCCCTATTAATAATACATTATGAAAATTATGGATTACTTATTCAAAAAAATTATTAACATTGTATATTTATTTAAATCTTTAATATTTAGCCTAATAAATTTAACTTATTTTAATTTATGATATCAATGAAAATCAAATATATGAAATATGATTTTTGAATATTATTTTTTGTCAAGATAAATTATAAGAAACTTTTTATTTTAAATAATGGTTATATATTTTTAGTAAATTAGTTAAATGATAAACAGAGAATGAGATTATTTTGGATTAATTTTTATAGGGTTTATATTTTTTTTTATTATAAAAATGATTAGTTATTTATTAAATCAACATTCATCAACATTATGTATTTATTTAATTCTTTAATATATATCACAATAAATTAAATTGCTTTTATTAAATATATATTTACCATTCATAATTATATTTTAACTTATGATATCAATTGAAAAGAAATGCACCAAATATAATCTTTGAACCTTATTATTTAATCAAGATCAAACTTCTATTTTTTAATAAATAATAATTAAAAAAGGGAAGTTTTTATCTCAAACCCGATGGTTATGTATTTTAGGTAAGTCAACATGGATTAATTTTATATGGCACATCGTAAAAATTATTGGTTTCTTATTGAATAAATATTCATTAACATTGTATATTTATCTAATTTTTTAATATTTATTTTAATAAATTTAGTTTATTTTGGCTTACGATATCAATGAAATTTGAATATGATTTTTAGTATTTAATTTAATAAATTTAATATGTTTTGGTTTACCATATCAATGAAATTTGAATATGATTTTTGAATATTATTTTTTTTGGCCAAGATCAAATTTCATTTTTTTTCTAAATAAATATTAAAACATGATTATGTTTTTTTTAATAAATTAGTTTGGGGAGGAATAATGAGTGTCATTATTTTAAATTTATTTTACATAGTTTATATTTTTACTTATAAACAATAAATCGTGAAAAATATTAATTACGTATTGAATAAATATTTATTAATATTATATATTTATATAATTCTTTAATATTTATTATAATAAATTTAGTTGCCTTTATTAAATAGATATGTATTAATCATTTATAGCATAGTGTATTTTATTTTGGCCTATGATATCAATGAAAAATAAATACACTAAATATTACATTTAAATATTATTTTTTAATCGAAATCAAACTTAATTTTTTTAATAAATAATAAAAAAAATTATATGAAACTTTTTATCTTAAATAATTGTTATGTATTTTTGGTAAGTTTGAGGATAAATCTTGAATATCAATATTTTTAAATTATTTTTTTGGGTTTTATATTTTTATATATCAATAATACATCTAAAAATTATTAATTGCTTATTGAATAAATATTCATTAATATTATGTATTGATCTAATTTTTTAATATTTATTATAATAAATTTAGTTGGTTTTTTGAGAAAGATGGCATAAAATAAGGAGAAGGAGAAGGAGAAAGCCCAAGGGAAGGTGTGATAGCAATTTCAAGGGAAGGATTCAACTTCGTAATGCAGGATCGGCAAACAGTCTAATCTCAAGCTAGTAGTGTCAGGGGTGAAAGCAACGGGCAAGCATGAGAAAAAAGATAAAAAGAATGTTTTGGCAACTGTGATTGAAGAAAAAAGAGAGTGGTGGAATGAAGAAGTGAAATCAAGTAAATTAGGGGTTAGATGAAAATGGAAATTGATGGGGAATCAGGCTCTTGCTTTGCAAAAGGAGGTAGAATAAAAAGAGTCCTTAGTTTCCAGAAGGGAGGATCCCCTTGTAGATCCAAATGAATGTTTTAATGCACCAAAAACAATAGCGGTGGTAGATAACTTTGAAGCTTCTATAGATAATCATTTGGAGGTGTTGGGGGATAGAGTGAGGATTGGAAAAGCTTGGCTTTTGGAGTGAGATTTGGACCCTTTTTTGGCTAAGATTAAATTGCTGATGAATTGTGACCTAATTTGTAAATGCATAGGAAAATGCCCTGTGATAGAAGCTATTGAAATTTGGATTAGTGAAAATTGGGGTTCAGTGGTTTTGGTAAGTTTTCTTCATAAAAGTTTTTTTGTGTTAATTTTTCATTCTCAAGAAGAAAAAGATAAGATTTTGAATAATAATTTTTGGTCTTTTAATGGAGTTGGGTTTTGGTTACAAAAATGTAGCCCTAATTTTGATCCCCTGAGGGCTCAAAAAGGGAGTTATCCGATTTGGATAAGATTCTATGGGCTTCCCTTGGAATATTGGAGTGAAGAGTGTTTGTCAACAATGGGAAGCTTGGTGGGTCCAGGGATGGAAGTAGATGAAAATTCACTAAAAGGTGGAAGGGTAGCCTATGCCTGAGTAAGAATTTCCCTTGATTTGGATCAAGAAATTTTGGAACAAATTGTTATCAAAACGAAGGGTAGGATGTTGAAATAAAGGATTGATGTTGGAAAAAATCCTTTCAAATGTTATAAGTTCCATCAACCAATTCACATTCAAAAAAATTTCAATAAAGGTAGGAGCTCTCCTCAAACCAAATCGTTGAAGGTTATGCCTAAATGGAGACCAAAAAATAATCAAGGGGATTAGGTTAGAGGCATGGAAGAAGAAGTGCTTATGGAGGATTCGGGGAAGGAGAGAGAGGAATTTTAGAAAACTCAATCTCAAAAAATAGGTGAAACAAAGGAGTTGCTAGAAAAATTAGGAGCTATAGAAATAATTTCACTAGCTACAATGATAAAGCGCTATGAATTTATTGAAAAATAATCTCAATCAATCAGATCTCTTGTTAAAAAAATCAACAAATTTCAATTGCTAAGATTGGTAAGGAGAAATTACTTGCAGGAGAATGAGAGGTAGTTGTCTCAAAAGATGATCTTTCAAATTTAGAAGAAGAAATGGAGGAAGATTTAGAAGGGGATTTGAATTCAAGAGAAGTGCTCTCTATTTCCCAAATTCAGTGTTCTCTTTTCCAACCTAATTGAGGTCCAACGAAGAGATTAGGAAGGAAATCCAAATGAGATAAAGTAGAAGGTGAGATTTTGGGAGGTAAACAAAGAACTTTAGAAGCTTTTGTTGATGTTGCAAGGTGGGGGATGGAAATCCCTCCTTTGAAATCATGAAGATAATATTTTGGAATGTTAGGGGTCTGAATGCCCCTAATAAAAGGTGCCTGGTAAAGCCTCTTCGTAGTGTGGAGAAACTAGATGTTTTAATGATTCAAGAAACTAAATTAAGTTTTAAGGAAGTAGAGGGTTTAATGAAATAAGTTTAGTAGTGGTGTCAAGGTCTCTTTGCGGAAGCAGTGGGTGCTTCGAGAGGTTTGACTATTCTTTGGTCTCTTTTTACCACCAAAGTAGGGTTGGAGGATTCATGGAATAACTGGCAATTATGCAAGTTGTCTTGTTTTAATTGAGATATTCAGTTTTTGTTGTTGAATATCTATGATCCTCAAGGGGCTTCATTGAAATTTATTTTTTGGTCTGAAAATTTTAATATCTCGAGTAGGTTTCGACTGGATAAGATCATTTTGGGGGGTGATTTTAATGCTATTATAAATGACAAAGAAAAGAAAAGGGGTGCTCATTTTGGACCTCAAACCTCTCAAGGCTTTGATTTATTCATTTCAAATAATAATTTGGGGGATGTGAAACCCAAATCAGGTTGGTTTACTTGGAACAATAGGAGGTTAGGTTTTGATAACATTCTAGAGCAACTAGATAGATTTTTGATTTCCTCTCAATGGAGTCAGAGTAAATGGAGGTTAGATAGTTGAGTTTTATCTTAATCAGGATCAAGTCATTGATCGATAACTTTGAAAATTGAATGTGATAGTCCCCCCTCAAAAATGTCGGTTTAAATTTGAATTAATATGGTTAAGAGACTCTTCTCTTTCATGTTAATTTAGATTTAGTTGCAACATTGTCTATTGCCTCTAGGCTCTCGAATGTATCAAAAAATTAAAAGGCTTCAATTCATAAAAGATAAACTAAGGAATTTTAATGAAGATCACTTTAAGAATATTTCAAAAGAAAAAATGAGAATTGAATCAAAATTACATATCCTTAATGAGCAAGAATTACATTTTTTTAATATTGCAAACTAACATTTAATAACTTGTGCTTAATATTGTAAACTAACATTTAACAACCTATGCTAACTTTTTTATTATAAGGTTCTTGACTTGTATTATTTCTCAAAAAGCTTTGGAGTGTTATAAGTAAATTGTTATTGCATCTCATATTGAAAGCATTTGAGAAATAAAAATTAATGTAACTCGAGAAATGTGCATTGATGACCTGTGAACCTGTTCCAGCACAATGACAGTGGAAGAAAGAATTTAATTAAAGAATATTGAAAAATTATTATTATTATATTATTAAATTGGGTATAAATTTTTATTTATTAAGGTATAAATCTTTTTAAATATTTAATATAGAATGTTAGATAGATAAAATCAAAGATATTTTCTTCATAATTTTGAAAAAAAATATTTTTTAAATATTTATTATGAAAAATTAAATAAATAAAATTAAAATTATTTTTAAAATAATTTTGATAATTTAATTTTCAAATATTTGATATAAAAAGTTAGATATATAAGATCAAGATTATTTTTAAATAATTTTGACGAATTAAATGTTCTGATTTAACGTAGTAAAAATAATATTTTAATTTAAATTTATATTTACTCATTAATTATAATTAATTATATATAATTTAAAATAAGAATTATTTATATTTATATAATTCTTTCAATAATTTTGATAGACTGAATATTCAAAATTATAATAATAAAAAAAATAAAAAAATTTATATTTATATTTACTTTTTAATTGAAAATTAAAACCTTAAAATTAATTCAAATCAAAATAATTGACAAAATCATATGCTTGACAATAGCAAGCATCCACCTAGAATGTTCATACGACACAGAAAAATGAAATAAATTTCTAAATTTTTAGAAATATTCATTATTGATGTAGAATAGTAAGGAGGATGGATACTTAATGAAGACCATCTACTGATAATTTAAATTATGCTATTACACTCTCAGATGGGACAGGGACGATGTACATGTCAATTAAAGGACGGCACCTCCAATGGCCGGCGTTCTTTCGAATTCATCCAACACCACGACAGCAGTGGTGTGTTCGTACGGGACGACTCCACCGCTGTAATTATTACCCAAAAGTTGTTTGCCAGATCAATATTTTATGGAGAAAATATCGTACATTATAATAAATGAACGAAAAGTAATGGACAAATAATATTATACTGCTTAAATGAGTAAATAGTATAAAGCTGCGGATATTTTATTTTACCATTGTAAGGCTTAGATTAATATTTTATTTTACCATTGTAGGGCTTACTATTATTATTTTACATTAATATTTATGAGGTTTATATTTTTCTCTATTAACAATATATTTTAAAAATTATTAATTGTTTATTGATGAAACCTTTATTAATATTATGACAGTGCAATGATGATAAAAAGGAGAAGCATTTAATATTATTTTAATAAAACAAAGAAAAATTAACACTGAAATTATTATAAATATAATTTAATTTCTCAAAATAATAGAATAATAATTATATCATATTATTATAAATATAAATTAATTTTATTAAACAATAAATTAAATAAACAAAATATATAATAAAATTTTGAAGAGAAACAAATATATATATATAATTTTGAGTAAGTGTTTGTTATTATTCACTATGTATTGTTTGTTAGATTTTATATTTTTCTCAACTAATATTATTTTTGTAATTTTTAATTAAAAAATAAAACACATTAGATAGATTGTAGTTCAACAGTGAAGATGATTTAATTAGCACATAAAATACAATTTTATTAAAAGTTTATTTCATAAAAAGACTTATTTAAACATATAAACTTAGGTGAATTGTTTTATAAAATAAAAATTAATTTATTGGTATAGAGTGATTTTGTAATTATTTAACTAATCAAATAATTAGTATTTTAGTTAGTTAATATATTAAGTAATTATAATGGATTTTCAATTTTTTTTGGTTAGAAAAAAACTTCAATTTTTAATGTGAAAGTTATTGTTTCTTAAAGTTAAAATTTAAAATCGTAGTATAAAAATTATAAAATTAACATATATATTTTAGATTAATATATGTAAAAAAATGTCAATAGATATTATTTTCAAAGTATCTATATTATATTATATTAGATTTGTAACATAAATAAAATAGGTGTATGAAAATAATATTTAACATAAATAGAATAGACGGAGATATATTGTTGAGCACCAAACTGGAAGCTTGGTCGAGGGCGCGATGGTGGGGAGCGACGGTCTGAAGCTGGGCGGCCAGCATGACGCCAGCAGGATGGAGCGACCTCAACCTGGGGGATATGAGCAGCAGGCGGAAAGGAATTTTATCGCTGAGAACTCCAAGGTGCAGAAAATTAACGGATGCCTACCCAGAACTCAGGAGAGACCGGTTCTGGTAATTTCTCAGGATGTTGTGCAAGAGGAGGTTGAATACTTGTCGGCTCATGCCCTTATTTGCAAATTCTTGGGAATTCGTATTTCGTTAGCAGCATTGGAAGCCTGGATTAGGAGGACTTGGCAGATTGATGGGGATTTCGACATACTGCTGGCAGGAAACAATTACTTCATGGTAAATTTTTCTTCTGTAGCAGACCAGAACAGGATTTTCGAGGGTGGGCCTTACTTCTACGATAGAAATGGCCTCTTCCTTAAACCCTGGCATGCTGGTTTCAACTCGGCGGAAGATCTCCTAGCCTGTGTCCCTGTATGGGTTCGTTTGCCGAGACTGCCCCTGGAGTTTTGGCGGGAGGATATCCTCCGTCAGATAGCGACCCTGCTTGGAACACCGATGGCAATTGCGCACCAAACTCTGGATAAAAAGGTAATTTCTTACGCCCGTATTTGTGTTGAGATTAATCTGAATAATCCCCTTCCAGATTCTCTTGAGATTTGTCTGGGAAGCTCATCTTGGATCCAACAAATCGACTACGAAGCCATTCCGTTTCGCTGCCGCATTTGCCATGTGTATGGCCATTTGCACAAACAATGCCCGCAGGCAGTCAAAGAGAATGATATTCAAGGAGAAGTGGCTGGGTCTCGGGGGCCCAATTGGGACAGAGGATCCAGACAGTGGAAACATTTGGGGACAGCCCATGTACAATCAGGTGGATTGAATAAAGGAAAAAACCCACTCCAAATAGAAGGTGTTGAACAGGGCATAAATGGCTCCAAGGGTCCTGACAAGGATGGATTTACCACAGTCAGGCGCCGGGGGAAGTCTCAGGGTCGAAAAAGGGCAAATTTTGATAGACAGACTGAGGTTGATTTTAACAGATTTGAAGTGTTGGACAGCATGAATATAGAGGATGGTATTCCGGAGCCGTTACAGACGGAGGAAGAAGCGACAATGGAACCATCTGCCCCTGGGGAGGAAATTACAACCTTAGTTAATTGGCCGACACAAGTGACTGACCGGGTTATGCAGGATGCGCCCAGCTCTGATTTGCTGACCAAAGGGGATTCGGAAGTTTGCTGGGCCGACCTGGCAAAGGAGGTGGAGGCGTCCAGAACTGAAAAAGGTTCCTCCTCTAGCCTGGGCATTATGCCAAGACCATTTAAGAAGCCTACTGGCCCCAATCCCTCACGAGCTGGGCGCAGGAAGGATCAGGAGAAACTGAAAATTGCAGGGGATCTTCTAGTAGAGGCAGGGCATGTTAAGCCCTTGGATGAACATTTCACACACATTACCCAATGATTGTTCTTTCCTGGAATGTGAGGGGTCTGAGTAGCTCTCCTCGACAAAGAGCTATAGTTAAACTGGTATATGCTAATTTTCCGAACATCTTGTGTATTCAGGAGATGAAATTTTCAATTGATTCGTGGCTCTCTTTTATGCAGAATCGCTACTTCTTCAATCACAGTCAATGCGTGGGGGCAGCTGGATCTTCTAGTGGGCTGGCCGTGTGTTGGAACCCGGATTGCATAACCCCTCTTGGCTGGTTAGCCAGCAATTCTGCTATTTCAATGATAGCCGTCTCGAAGGAATCAAGGGAAACCATTCTTGTTACTAATGTTTATGCCCCTGTGGACCTTCCTGGACAGCGAAAATTGTGGGATCATGTTCGGTTTGTCAGAAGCTACCACCCCTACTTGCCATGGATCTTGACAGGAGACTTTAATGCTGTCCTTAACTTGGAGGAGAAGAGAGGTGGTCTGGTTCGACTTGGGCCTTCATCGGAAATCTTTCGGAAAAATATTGACCTTCTACGCCTCTCAGATGTTAAACCTCTCAATGGCACATTCACCTGGAGTAACAGGAGTGGCGAGGATGGTATTTCAGAATGCCTTGACAGATTTTTGGTATCCTGCTATTGGCACTATGGTTCCACGTCCATCACTTCAGAGATTCTTGATTGGGGTGGATCGGATCATTGGCCGATTAAGATGTCCACTAACCAGATACTGGGCCCAAGGAAGCCTCCCTTTAAGTTTCAATTAATGTGGCTTAGAGAGTCTTCCCTGCATGAGCTCATGAGCCAGTGATGGCGCCAGGGTGGACCCAACTTTGGTACAACCATGTTCTCTTTTGCCAAAAAACTCCAGTACGTCAAAGGGAGGCTTAAGTATTGGAATCTCCACAGCTTCGGGAATCTTCATACTATGAGGAAGAAGGCCCAGGACCAGCTAAATGTGATTACTAGGCAGATCAGAGACAGCGGCCTGTCTGAGGAGCTTCATGAGGCTGAATCCCAAGTGGTGAAAGACCTTGCTGAGTGGGAACTCAGAGAAGAGATTTTTTGGAAGCAGAAGGCAAGGCTTGACTGGCTCCAAGAAGGTGATAGGAACACTGCCTTCTTCCACAAGTCTGTCCAGGCAAGGCGTAATAGAAGCTATTTAACTCACTTGGTGTGCCCGGATGGATCTCGGTTGAGCTCTTCACAGGACATTTCTCGAGCAGCGGTTACCCATTTTTCTAGTCTGTTCTTTGAAGGGCGACACCCCTCTGAGATAGCAGAAAATACAGTGTTATCCTGCATCCCTTCAGTGGTGACTCCGGAGCTGAATGAGTACCTGATGAGGCCTATAGAGTGGACTGAAGTGGAGGGGGTGGTCTTTAGTATGAAACGTGGCAAAGCCCCTGGGCCGGATGGTTTCCCAGTGGAGTTCTATCAGGACTTCTAGGATGTCATCAAGCATGATCTCTTTGCTGTTATACAGGAATCCTTTACCAACAGAGAAATGCTGAGGGCCTTGAATGCTACCTTCCTTGTCCTTATACTAAAGAAAGAGCAGGCGGATCAGTTGGACCAATTCAGGCCTATTGCGCTCTGCAATGTGATATACAAAATTATTACAAAGCTCTTAGCGGAGAGGCTTAAAAGATGTCTCTTGTTGATTATTTCAGAGAAGTAGGGTGGATTTGTTGCTGGCAAGTAGATCCTGGAAGAGGTGGTTATTGCTTCGGAGGCTATTCATTCTATGAGCACTTCTCAGGAGAGGGCCATGTTTATCAAGCTTGACTTAGCTAAGGCTTATGATAGAGCCAGCTGGAGATTTCTGGGAAGAATCATGTGGGCCTTTGGTTTCAGCCCTGCATGGATCCAATGGGTCTTGAGTTGTGTTACCATGCCCTCCTTCTCGATTCTCATCAATGGACAGCCAACTGAACTTTTTGGGGTAGCAAGAGGCCTGAGGCAAGGTGACCCGCTGTCACCTTATCTATTTATCATTTTGGCAGAGCGATTGGGCCGGTTGATCAAATTCCAGGTTTCTCAGACCATAGTGCAGGGTTGGCAGTGGGGGAATGGCTTAGTCACGTCCCATCTTCAGTTTGTTGACGATACTATGCTGGTTGGGAAAGCTCGCATCCGTGAGGCAGAAGCTTTCAGGGACACCCTTGACATGTATCTTGATGCTACGGGGCAGAAAATCAATGACCATAAGTCCTCCATCTATTTTTTCAACACTCCTGGCCCAATACAGAGGAGAATAGTGGCCATTCTGAGATTTCAAATTCATGTTCTCTCGGTTGTTTATTTGGGCATTCCTATTGTGGTTGGCCGGTAGCCACGCCTCTTCTGGCATAATGTTCTGGATAAGCTGAGACAAAAAGTGAATCACTGGATGCACAGATGGCTCTCTACTGCTGGGAGAGTTACTCTGCTGCAATCAGTGATTCAAGCTCTTCCTGTGTACCGCTGCATGGTGCTGGCTGCTTCGATCTATTTTCTTAAGGAATTTGACGCCCTGTCCCGCCAATTCCTCTGGAGTGGCAACCTTTGGTGCACCAAATGGAGCCTGGTCAAGTGGGAAACAGTTTGCCGGCCTAAGAAAGATGGGGGGCTTGGATTGCGGTCAGCCATCTTGGCTAGCCAGGCGCTGGCTGTTAAATTATACTGGAGATAGTGTTCTAATCAGTCTCAAATGTGGGCTCGTATCCTAGCTCTTAAGTATTTTCTGGGGGTGGATCCCTCTGTCATTGCCTGGATGCCTCTTGAGAGGGGTGGATCCATGATTTGGACTACCCTCAAAGTGGGAGCTCAGCTTATTAAACACAACCTTTTCTGGATTTGTAAGACCGGGGAGCAGGCTCTCTTCTGGGATGACTCATGGGATGGGGCGCCCCCGCTCTCGTCCTCTCACCCGCATCTACAGGGCTTATGTGAGGTTTTCCATGAGGCTGGCTGGACCAATGTGGCGCACTACAAGGAGGAGTATAGAGTGGGCCTGGCTACAAGCTTTAGATGGAAAAATTCTTTGGAATGGCCCCCTGGCGGATCCTTGGAGAACAGGGCTGAGCTCTCTTAGATATTAGCTTCTAGGAACTGTAACTCTCTTCAGGGTCAGGATTTGCTCACTTGGGGAGGCGGGTCTACTGGAAACTACTCTGTCTCGGTGGGATATCAGATTATGTCTAAGCAAGTTCATGGTGAAATGAATTTCCTCTGGGGGAAGAAAATTTGGAATTCTGTTACTTGGCCCAAATGTAATTTCTTTTTATGGACGCTTGCGTACAACAGATGCCTCACATGGGACAACCTGTGCAAGCGAGGTTTTCAGGGGCCTTCTAGATGCGTGCTCTATTGTGAAGAGGTGGAAATAGGGGTGCACCTGTTCTTTTAGTGTACTTTTGTCAAACATATCTGGCATAGATGGTGGCAAGCTTGGCGCAGACCCTGCTGGCACGCCTCCTCCTTATTAGACTTCTGGGAACGCGTTAATCCTCCCCCTTCCAAAGCGTCGGCCCTCCAGGTGGCTTGGTTTGTTGGACCGGCCTTTATTCTGTGGAACGTGTGGAAAGAAAGAAACAGGCGCATTTTTTGAGCTGAGCAGAGGAAGGTTGATGCCATTTGGGAGCTTGTTCGCACAACTCTGCAGGAGACTCTCGCTGCCAAAGGTCTCAGTTCGGTTGGGCTGGGAACAGAGGAGTAGAATATTCTTTTTAACATTGCTGGCAAGCCGTTGGTCGCTACTCCCTCCACCTCTCTTAAGAGTTCGCTGATTAGAGATAGGCGATGTCACAAACTTGTCAACAGACTTGGGTGATGGACTCTTCCTCCTCCTGGTTTCCTGAAGATTAATACTGATGGCTCCTCACGTGGGAACCCAGGGGATGCGGGAATCGGAGGTGCTGGGTGGGATAGTTTTGGTAATCTTCAATTCGTTTTCTCGGTTTATAAAGGCTGGTACTCCAATAATTATATGGAGGCGCTGGCCATCCTTCAGGCGTTGAAACACGGCTATCATCTGGGCTGGCAAAACGTTATCTGTGAGTCAGATTCCCAGGTTGTGATTGATCTGATCATTAACCGTAATTTTGCTAATGCCGAGTGGTGATTGCCCGAGGTTGTGCAACAGGTTCTTCAGTTAAGTTCTCTGTTGGAGTCTGTCACTTTCAAGCATATTCCTCGTGAATGGAATGGGGTTGCTGACTGTTTGGCCAAGTGGGCTTCTGAACAGGGACCCCAGTGGGAGATCCTGGATTATAATTTGATGCCTTTGCAGTGCTCCCAGAAGCTGAGTCTTCTGGTGGAGCAGGATAAGGCTGTGTAATGGTTTTGGTTTCCCCTGTTTATGAATAAATTTTTACCTCGGTTAGTTAAAAAAAAAACATAAATAGAATAGACACATGAAAATGATATGTCTCAACATCTGTCTTTCACATAAATTAGTTTAAAATAGATATTCTAGTTTAATTCTTTAATATCTATCATAATAAATTTAGTTGTTTTCATTGAATAAATATATCTATCAGTTATAATAGTGTATATTTTATTTTGGTCAATGGTATCAATGAAAAATAAATACACTCAATATGATTTTTGAATATTAATTTTTTTATCAAAATTAAATTTATTTTTTAAAATAAATATTAAAAAATATATATGAAATTATCTATTTTAAATGATGGTTATATATTTTTGGTAAGTTAGTTGGAGACAACAATAAATATCACTACCATACATATCTTACATAAATTTATGTAAAATACACCTATAAATATCATTCTTGAGGTACTCACAATTCAATACAATATGTGCTTGATTCATTATAAATGTGATTGTATTTCACGTTCTTTGATTTTGTTTATTTTTTATAATATCCATTTTACATGAATTAAATAATTATAAACATAAATAAATATTTTATTTTAACGTAAATAAAATTACACAATAACAAATATAAAATAAATAAATAAATTCTTTTATTTTAAAGTAAATAAAATTATCATAATAATAAATCTAATTCACTTATCATATATTCTAACATGGTAAATAAATATATATATTTTTTAATTTAAAGTAAAAATAATTATCACAATAACAAATATAAAATAAATAAATAGATTCTTTAATTTTTAAAAAAATAAATAAATAAAATCACCACAATAATAAATATAATTTATCTATCATTTATTTCAACATGGTAAATAAATAATTAAATAAAATTATCATAATAACAAATATAATTTACCTATCATATATTTTAGCATGATAAATAACTAAATAAAATAACAAATATAATTTACCTATCATATATTTTAATATGATAAATATATAATTAAAACTTTTTATTAATTAAATATTTATTTTAATATTAAATATTTATTTAATTTTTTAATATTTATTATAATAAAGAAAGTTGTCTTTATTGAATAAATGTGTAGTTATCATCCATAACATTATATATTTTATTTTGGCCACTGATATCAATGAAAAAGAAATACATGGAATAAGATCTTTGAATCTTATTTTTTGTTAAGATCAAATTCATTTTTTAAATAAATATTAAAAAATTATTTGAAATTTTTTATCTTAAATTATGGTTTTATATTTTTAGTAAGTTAGTTGGGGGACAAATAACGAATATCATTATTTTGGATTAATTTTTATTGAGTTTATAATCTTCTTTATTACCAATAAATCATGAAAAGTATTGGTTACTTATTGAAAAAATATTTATTAACATTGTGTATTTATTTAATTCTTTAATATCTACCGTAATAAATTTAACTTATTTTAGTCTGTAATATTAATGAAAATCAAATATATGAAATATGATTTTTAAATATTATTTTTTGTCAAGATCAAATTTCTTTTTTAAAAATAAATATTAAATAAATGATATAGAACTTTTTATCTTAAATGATGGTTATATATTATTAGTAAATTAATTGGATAATAAACCAGTATTTTGAATTAATTTTTATAAGGTTTATATTTTTTTTTGGTAAAAATGATTGATTGTTTATTAAATAAACATTCATTAACATTACGCATTTATTTAATAGATGTGTATTTACCATTCATGACATTGTATATTATATTTTATTTTAATTTATGATATCAATTAAAAAGAAATATATCAAATATAATCTTTGAACCTTATTTTTTAATCATTAATTTTTTTTAATAAATATTAAAAAGAAATTATGTAAAAGTTTTTATCTTAAATCTAATGGTTATGTATTTTTGGTAAGTTAACATGGATTAATTTTATATGATGTTTACATGATAGAAATTATTGGTTGCTTATTGAATAAATATTCATTAACATTGTATATTTATCTATTTTTTTAATATCTAAATTTAAATATGATCTTTGAATTTTATTTTTTTGGTAATGATCAAATTTCTTTTTTTCTATATAAATATAAAAACATAATTATGTATTTTTGGTAAATTAGTTGGGTAGGAATAATGAATGTCATTATTTTAGATTAGTTTTATGGAGCTTGTACTTTTACTTATTAAAAATATATTATTAAAAATAATAATTATTAATTAAATAAATATTTATTAATATTATATATTTATCTAATTTTTTAATATTTATTATAATAAATTTTAGTTGTCTTTATTTAATAAATATGTATCTATCATTTATAGTATAGTATATTTTATTTTAGCCTATAATATCAATAAAAAATTATACTAAATATAATATTTAAATATATATTTTTTTATTAAGATCAAATTTCATTCTTTTAATAAATACTAAAAAATTATATGGAACTTTTTATCTTAAATAATTGTTATGTATTTTTGGTAAGTTAGTTAGAGGATAAATATTGAATATCATTATTTTTAAATTATTTTTTTGGAGTTGGATATATATAAATTAATTGATAAATAGTTGTTTTTTGATTTGGGGAACCTTCTAAACTTGTAGGAAGTAGTGTCACTTGAGGAATAACTACCTATATTTTATATATTAACAATACATCCTAAAAAGTATTAATTATTTATTGAATAAATATTCATTAATATTATGTATTGATCTAATTCTTTAATATTTATCATAATAAATTTAGTCATTTTTTAGAAGGATTACATAAAATAAGGAGGAGCAAGAGAAGGTATGACACTAGTCTTAAGGGAAGTATTCAGCTACATAATTTAGGATTGGGAAACAGTCTAATCTCAAGTTAATAGTGTTAGGAGAGAAAACAATGGGCACTCACGAGAAAAAAGATCGAAAGAAAGTTTTGGCAATTGTGATTGAAGACTAAAGAGAGTGGTGGAATGAAGAAGTGAAATTAATTAAATTAGGGGTTAGCTAAGAATGGAAATTGATGGGGAATCAAGGCACTGCTTTGCAAAAGGAGGTAGAATAAAAAGAGTCCTTAGTTCCTAGTAGGGACCTCCTCGTAGATCCAAATGAATGTTTTAATGCACCAAAAATAATAACAGTGGTAGATAACTTTGAAGCTTCTATAGATAATCATCTAGAGGTGTTGGGGGATAGAGTGAGGATTGGAGAAGCTAAGGTTTTGGAATGGGATTTGGACCCTTTTCAGCTAAGATTAAATCATTGATGGATTGTGCCCTAATTTGTAAATGTACAGGAAAATTGACTACAATAAGAGATATTGAAATTTGGATCGGTGAAAATTGGGGTTCAATGGTTTTGGTAAGTTTCTTCCTAAAGGGTTTTTGTGGTAGATTTTCATTCTCAAGAAGAAAAAGATAAGATTTTGAACAATAATTTTTGGTCTTTTAATGGAGTTGGGTTTTGATTACAAAAATAGAGCCCTAATTTTGATCCCTTGAGGGCTCGAAAAGGGAGTTATCCAATTTGGATAAGATTTTATGGGTTTCCCTTGGAATATTGGAGTGAAGAGTGTTTGGTAGCAATGGGAAGCTTGGTGGGTCAGGTGATGGAAGTAGATGAAAATTCACTAAAAGGTGGAAGGACAACCTATGCCCGAGTAAGAATTGCCCTTGATTTGGATCAAGAAATTATATAACAAATTGTTATCAAAATGGAGGGTAGGATGTGAAAATAAAGGATTGATGTTGAAAAAATTTGTTTCAGATGTTATAAATGCCATCAACCAGTTCACATTCAAAAAAATTAAAGAAAGGTATGATCTCTCCTTGAACCAAATCTTTTAAGGTTATGCTTAAATAGAGACCAAAAAAGAATCAAGGGGATCAGGGTAGAGGCATGGAAGAAGTCCTTATTGAGGATTAGGGGAAGGAAAGAGAGGAATATTGGAAAGCTCAAACTCAAAAAATAGGTGAAATAGAGGATTTTCTATAATAATTGGGAGTTGTAAAAATAATATCACCAGCTATGATGATGAAGTGTTGTGACTTTATTGAACAAGTATCTCAATCAATCAAATCTCTTATTAAAAAAAATCAACAAAATTCTATTCCTAAGACTGGTAAGGAGTAATAAGTTGTAGGAGAAAGAGAGGTAGTTGTCTCAGAAGATGATCTTTTGGCTTTATAAGGAGAAATGGAGGAAGATTTAGAAGTGGATTTGAATTCAAGAGAAGTGCTCTCTATTTCCCAAATTTAGTGTTCTCTTTCCCAACCTAATTGGGGTCCAAGGAAGATATTGGGAAGGAAATCCAAAAAATATAAAGTAGCAGGTGAAAATTTTGGAGGTAAATAAGGAACTGTAGAAGCTTTTATTGATGTTACAAGGTGGGGGGTGGAAATCCATCCTTTGGAATCATGAAGATAATATCTTGGAATGTTAGGGGTTTGAATGCCCCTAACAAAAGGTGCCTGGTAAAGCATCTTCTTAGTGTGAAAAAATTAGATGTTTTAATGATTCAAGAAACTAAATTAGGTTCTAAGGAAGCAAAGAGTTTGATGAAATCAATTTGGTAGCAGTGACAAGGGCTCTTTGTGGAACTAGTGGGTGTTTTAGGAGGTTTGGCTATTCTTTAGTCTCCTTTTACCACCAAAGTAGTGTTGTACAATTCAAGGAATATTTGGTAGTTATGCAGGTTGTCTTGTTTTAATTCAAATATTTAGTTTTTGTTGTTGAATATCTATGGTCCTTAAGGAGTTTCTTTGAAATTTCTTTTTTGGTCATAAATTTATAATATTTTGAGTAAGTTTCAGCCATATAAGATCATTTTGGGGGGTGATTTTAATGCTATTTTGAATGACAAAATAAATAAAGGGGGTGCTCATTCTAGACCTCAAGCCTCTCAAGGCTTTGAGTTATTCATTTCAAATAATAATTTGGGGGATGTGGAACCCAAATTAGGTTGGTTTACTTGGAACAACAAAAGGTTAGGTTCTGATAATATTCTAGAGCGACTGGACAAATTTTTGATTTCCTCTTATTTGAATCATAGTAAGTGAAGGTTAGATAGTTGGGTTTTATCTCAATCAGGATCGGATCATTAGATGATAATTTTAAAAATTGAATGTGAGAGTCCCCATAAAAAAATGTTTGTTTAAATTTGAATTAATGTGGTTAAGAGACTCTTCTCTTTTTTTATTAATTTAGATTTGGTGGCAACAGTGTCTGTTGCCTCTAGGCTCTCAGATGTATCAAATGAGTAAAAGGCTTCAATTCATAAAAGGTAAATTAAGGAATTGGAATGGAGAGCACTTCAATAATATTTTTAAATAAAAAATGAGGATTGAATCAGAATTACATAGCCTTAATGAGCAAGTATTCAGATTTGGAATGGATGCTCAAGCTTATGCTCTCAAAAAATATTCGATTAAGGAATATGAAGAATTGCTTTTTATAGAAGAAATTATTTGGAAATAAAAATATAGGGAGAATTGGCTTAAAGATGGTGATATAAATTCTTTCTTTTTTCATCTTTTAGTTAAAGCCATAAGGAAGGTTTTTAGTATCGCTTGTATTAGCTCAAGGCATGAAGTACTATTGGAATCCCCAAAGGAAATAAGGACTAAAGTAGTTCAATTTTTTAAAAGGTTGTTAAATGAAGATGATAGATCAAATTGGGATGCTCAGAGTTCTTTTTGTATTTCATTCTACCATTTATTTAAGAAGTTATGAATGATAAGTTAATGGTCCCTTTCCCTTTAGAATAAATTATAATGGTTGTGTTTTCTATGGCAAAGGATAAAGCACTTGGTCTTGATGGCTTCCCAGGAGCATTTTTTCAATCCTTCTGGGATGCAGTGGGAGAGGATGTGTCACAGATGGTGGAAAAATCTATAAATAAAAGGAAATTAGCCCCTAATTTGAATGTTACCTTCTTATCTCTATTTCCTAAAGGGGAATCTCAATCCTCCTTCAGTGATTTTAGATTGGTGGCTTTGTACAATATGATGTATAAGAGCATTTCTAAAGCCATTGCTAATATATTTAAACCTTTGCTGGAAATGTTGATTTCTAAAGAACAAGTTGGGTTTGTGACTGGTAGAAATATTCAATAAGGATAATTATGGCTCTTAAAATTATTCATTCCCTCTCGCATAACCATCAAAAAGGTATGTTCATAAATATTGATTTTATCAAAGCATATAACTAAGTGAATTGGAGGTTTTTGTTTAATATACTCAAGAAGTTTGGCTTCAACTCTGACTAATGTGATTAGGTTTTTAGTTATGTTTTGGGTCCCAAATTATCTATGTTGATCAATGGTATCCTGACATGTTTTTTTGAGATATCTTGAGGTTTAAGGCAAGGGGATCCCCTCTCCCCTTTTCTTTTTATCTTGATGGTTAAGGATTTGGGAAAAGCAGTTAGAGAGGTTAAAGTCAATGGTAGATTACAGGGAATTTAAATAGTGGACAATATGGATAGTCTCACTCATCATCAATTTACTGATGATACATTCCTCTTTGACAAGGCCACAATAAAGGAAGCTATGGAATTAAAATGAATTTTGAAAAAATATAAAGAAGCCTCCATTCAAAGGGTGAATGAAGGTAAATCTAAAATCTACTTTGTCAATTATGAGAAGCTGGAACAAAAGAATCTAGCTAGAATTTTATGTTTCAAGATCAATAATCTTCCTAGAAAATATTTGGGGGTCCCTTTATTTAAGGGGATAGATACAATTGGATTATGGTAAGAATTGATTGAAAAATTCAAAGCTCAGCTTGTTTCTTGGAAAGGTAAGTGGCTCTCTTTGACTAGTAGAATAAATTTGATTAAGGTAGTTTTTAGTGGTATTCCTACTTATTGCTTCTCTATGTTGCATCCTTGAGAACAAGTTCTAAGAACCCTAAATAAAATAATGAAATATTTTCTTTAGCAAGGGACTAGTGAAAATAAAAATATTCCATTGATGAAATGGGAAAAGGTTTGTAAGAGGAAACAAAGAGGTGGAGTAGGTATTAAAGATCTTCAACTTTATAATTAAGCCCTTGGGGCTAAATTGGTTTGGATGATGGTGACACATTCAAATAAGCATTGGTGTAGATAGCTTAGGGAAAAATACCTAGGTTCTGAGATGCCAGAGAGTATTGTTTTAGTGGCCAATCTCCCCAGAGGCTCACATGTCTAGATTTTTTTGATAAAATGTAGATCGATTATTTCCCAACATGTTTCATGGATAGTTAATAGTGGAAGGAAAGTGGATTTCTGGCAAGATTCCTAAAATGGTCATTGTCCTCTGGCAAAAAGTTTTGAAGGGATAAAAATCAATTTTTTTGGAAAATCTTTGGGGTTCCAAGGAAGTAGATTATTTGGATCTTCACTCAAATATGTTGAGACTAGGCTGTAGTTGGAAAAGCATCTCAAATCTTCCAATCCCACAGGCCAAAGCAAGGGCTTTGGAAGAAAACCTGGTTTAAAGTAAAGTCTTTTTAAATAATAAAGAAGATTAATTGCATTGGATTAGAGTGAAAATAGGTACAAATATAGTAAAATTGGGTTATCATATAGCTGAAGCGATGGATGATTCTCTAGTTTGGGCCAATTTGTTGTGTTGAGGTAAAGAAGGGCTACAAAAATCTATGGATTTTGCTTTGGTTGGTGGTTCAGAGTCGCATCCTTACCCAAGATAGACTCAATAAATTAGGGTTTGTAGGGCCTTCAAGATGTTGTATGTGTAAATAGAAGGAGGAAATAATGGATTATCTTTTGTTCAATTGTTCCTTTGCTAATTGGTGCTAGATTTGGTTATGTAATAAATTTAATCGGGCTTGGGCTTGGTCCCCTACTTTATCTCATGCCCTTTCTTCTTGGCCTATCGGTGATGTGAAGCATTCATTTTACATTTTGTGGAGATGTAGTTTGGAAATTATAATTAGGACAATTTGGAAAGAAAGACATGCCCACATTTTTGAAGAAAGAGAATGCCTTTTACATGTAGTTCTAAGGGAGATGGAGTTAGCCATTTTAGAAGTAGTTTCATGTAACTGAAAAGGAAACAAGGTTTTATTACTCAATAGGATATGCAAATGTGCACAAATTACAAAAGTATTAATCCTTACCTCATTAAAGGGTCAATAGTAGATAAGAATAAAAAGAGAAATAGAGATGAAGCAGTTTGGAATCCTTCACAACCAGGTTAGTTTCAACTAAATTTGTATGGGGCTTACAGGGGAAATCCAGGAGCTTCAGGTGCAAGTTGCATCATTAAAAATTGTAATGATTCTTTAATAAGAGCCATTTCAATGAAGATTCTTGATGGAAAAAATAATGAGGCTAAAGCTCAAGCTATAGTAACTAGGATCAAGCTATCCTTAGAATGTGGTATAGCTTCTTTAAAAATTAAAGGTGACTCTCAAGTTGTAATTCAGGCCTTGCTAGGATAAAATGCCAAGTCTTGGAAATTGGAAAGCATTCTCTCTCTTATCTGTCTTAAGATGGGTTATTTTCAAAATTGGAAATGTTCTCATTGCTTTCAAGAAAGTAACAAAGAAGCAGATTTCCTAGCTAATGTGGGTATTGATCAAGAGGAGATGACTAGGGTCAAAAACACCAAGGATAGATGGCAAGATTGTTTAGGGATGGAATTGGTGGATCTCTAAGTCTTTTAATATGTTTCTTACATGTTTCTAAGGTGATAGGGATTTTTTCTCAGAGGACTTTTATTGGTTTGGTGAGGGGTGATGGTAGAAGCAATGATGTTAGTAATTATGGTATGAAGGTGGATTTGATGGGGCTTTTATTACGATTCATGTGAGTTAATCAGGTGCAAGCATATCTCTACTATGGTTACCACTTTTTGGCATTTTGGTTTTAGGTGTTATGCTATTTTTTCTCTACAAGATGGAGCTGAATTTAGTTGAGTCATTGGTCTGGCCTTTGAGGTTTGATAGGGCTAAAACTAGAGAAATGGGTTTCACAAATAGTGTATCTAAAATGTAGCTCATGAACATTTTTTGGATGCCCATTCTAGAAGTGGCAGAAGCTTTGGAGATTATTTTGGGCATATATATGTTGGCTGAGAGCAAGAGAGTGAGAGTGAATTTAGATCTGGTGACTCTTTTTATGAGCAATCTATGTTTGGTGGTGTTTGATTGAGAGCAGATCAAGGAGGTGATGAATTTTTTGTTTGGTTTTAGCATAGGGTGGATTTTCTTTCAGCTCTAGATAATCTACCTTTAGGCCTATTTTGAAAACTTCCATTTTTTAGGAAAGACGGTCTTGGCTTTGTTCCTTTGTCTGTGTTTCAAATATTGGAAGAGAGATTTGTTTCCCTAATTAACTTTACTCATGATGTGGAAGAAGCATGCTTGACTGAGGGTGGGAGGAGGAAGCTGGGAGGTGGCTATGCCCTTTGTGAAAGAATTGTTAATTCCCATACCACATCTAGAAGTTTGACAAGCTCAAAGGAGGACTCTAGGTTGATTGAAGGCAATTAAGTGGTTAGCTCATGGTGTAGCTCAAAGTATTTTTTAGGTGCCTCTGTGGTGGCTTGAACAAAGGTAAGTTTCAAAGTTGCAAGGGTTTCTCAAGAGAAAGTTGAATTTTCAAAAGTTTGTGGATATTAAGGCCTCCATGTTTATTAAAGAAAAGAAGTTGGATAGCCTGAAGTCGGGTTAATGTTCACAAGTTCAACCGGTTTAGCTTCTTCATGCACAAAAGAAAGCAACAATTTAGAGGATAGGTCTATTGGTTGATGGAGCTTGGAAGGAGGTAGAATTGTTAGTAATTGACTAAAGGTAGGCTTTCTTTGTAGTATGTTCTTTTTTGTTACTCTATTGGTTGGTTAACTAAGGTTAGTTTTTTGCTAATAATAGTTGGTATATTGTATATCAAAATATTATGTAAATAAAAACTTTGATTTATAAATTTTGTTTGATTTGTTGCTAGTTATATACCTTGATAATTCTATTATTAAGCTAAATTATATGGTTTTTTAATATTTCTATGTTATTGAGAAGGGGACACATAAACCCTGATATCAATCTTGAAAAATAAATTTAATTATTTTTATTGAATAAATATGTATCATTCATAACATTGTGTATCTTATTTTAACCTATAATATCAATTATAATAAAAATGGAATATAATTTTTGAATCTCAATTTTTTAAATGAAGATAAACTTTATTTTATTTAATATTTACTAGAAAATTATTATATGAAACTTTTAATCTTAGTTAATGGTTATGAAAATGGTGAATGCCACTATTTTGGATTAATTTTTATTGGATTTATATTTTTCTTTATTAATTATAGGTTGTATAGTGGTGAATATGATCTGTGAATTTTATTTTTTATCAAGTTAATTGGAGGAAAAATAGTGAAATGTCATTATTTTGCATTAATTTTTATGGGATTTATAATTTTATATATTAAAAATATATCATGAAAATTATTGATTGTTTACTAAATAAATATTTATTAATATTATGTATTTATCTCATCATTTAATATTTATCATAATAAATTTAGATGCTTTTATTGAATAAATATGTATCTGTCATTTATAATATTTTGTATTTTATTTTGATAAATAATATCAATAAAAAAATTAAATATACAAAATATAATCTTTCAATTTTTTAAAATAAAAAATCAAATTTCATTTTGTAAATAAATATTAAAAAATTATATAAAACTTTTTATTTTAAATGATGGTTAGGTATTTTTTTAAAGTTAACTGGGCGACAAATAACGAATACCACTATTTTAAATGAATTTGAATGGGGTTTAGATTTTTATCTACTAACAATAGATCATTAAAATTATTAATTATTTATTGAATAAACATTCATTATGTATTTATTTATTTAATATATATTATAATAAATTTAATTGTCTTCATTGAATAAATATATTTTTATTATTCAAAATATTATTTATTTTATTTTAGCATATGAATTAATGAAAAATAAATAAACAGAATATAATCTTTTTTAAAGATTAAAATTTATGTTTTAACTAGTATTATAAAATTATATGCAACCTTTTATTTTAAATGATGGTTACTTATTTTTTATAAGTTATTTCGAATTCATTTTTATGGTGTTTATGTTTTTCTCTATTAATAATATATCATGAAAATTATTGATTATTTATTAAATAAACATTCATTAGTATTATGCATTTATTTAATTATTTAATATTAATTATAATAAATTTAATTATCTTTGTCATTTATAATATTGTATATTTTATTTTGAACTATGATATTAATGAAAAATATATAGAATATGATTTTTGAATTTTATTTTTTATCAATATCAAATTTCATTTCTTTAAATAAATACTAAAAAAATTATGTGAAACTTTATATTTTAAATAACGATTATGTGTTTTTTTCTAATTAATTAGGGGACAAATAGAAAATACCACTATTTTGAGTTAATGTTTATGGGGTTTATATTTTTATCTATTAGCA
Source organism: Torreya grandis (assembly GCA_037957365.1). Classification (NCBI taxonomy): domain Eukaryota; kingdom Viridiplantae; phylum Streptophyta; class Pinopsida; order Cupressales; family Taxaceae; genus Torreya; species Torreya grandis. The sequence continues at coordinate 765,882 of JARHVA010002332.1, forward strand.
ATTCATCATGAAAATTATTGTTTGTTTATTGAAAAAATAATAATAATTATTATTTATTTAATTTTTTAATCTATATTATAATAAATTTAATTGTCTTCATTAAATAAATGGATATTTATCATTTATAATATTATGTATTTTATGTTGACCTATGATATCAATAAAAAATAAATATATAGAATATGATTTTTGAATCATTTTTTTTTTTCAAAAGCAAACTTAAAAAAAAAAATTGATTACTTATTGAATAAAAATTTATTAATATTATATATTTATTTAATTCTTTAATATCTACCACAATAAATTTAATTGTTTTCATTGAATAAATATGTATCTATCATTCATAATATTATATATTATATTAAATATAATCTTGGAATTTTATTGTCAAAATCAAACTTTTTTTTTAAATAAATATTTTAAAATTATATGAAACTTTTAAATTTAAAGGATACTTATGTATTTTTGACTAAGTTAATTGGGAGACTAATATGAATACTATTATTTTGGATTAATTTTTTAGGGTGTATATTTTTTTTACTATTAATAATATATTGTGAGAAATATTTGTTTTATATTGAATATACATTCACTAATATTATGTATTTATTTAATATTTATCATAATAAATTTAGTTTTCTTCATTAAATAAATGTGGTAATCAATCTATTTATTAATTTATCTAAATTTGAACTATCTACATTTTATCAATAGTAATTTAATATATTTATTAATTCAAGTAGAATGTAATATTTATATTTGATTCATTCATTTCCTTGAATACATGTTTTTTATTACACCAAAGATATTTTATATTTAATGAAAATTATATGAAGTTCATATTGGATAATGACATTATAAATTTTAATTTTAATGAATAAACCAATAGTATAAAACCATATGTATTTTACTTCATTTTAAAAAAAATATATAATATATGTAAAGTTTATCATAATACAAATTGTTATAAGTTTAGTAATCAATAGTTGACATAAAAAATAAAATTATGCATAGTTTTTTATCTATATTGTATTCATGTGATCTAAATAATATAAAACTAATATTAATGTAGATTGTGTAAAATAGAGTAATAATACCTTAATTTAAATTGAGAAATGGGAAGATTGATATTGTTTCTAGAAGATTGGAAATTGATAAAGCATTAAAAAAGAGATGTAATTATTTTTTCTTGTATTGTGTTTCTCATAATAATCCTCACTGATCTTTAAAATATTATATAAATTTTTCATCACTACTTAGATAATGGATTTGTAGCTCAAACCTTGTCTGGATGTTATTGGTAAAAGTGATACCCATGTGGTGATTGGTAGTCCTACCTTTGTCAAAGATGTCCCTATAAACTCTACAAGTGTATAACACTTTAGACTATTATGTCTACACCTATAGATGTTCAATGCGTGTGCATTTGCCTTTGATGATATGCATTGAACTTTGTCTTTCTTCTCTTTCTATTGAAACTCTTATATCATTTTTGACCATTAGATGACCCTTAAAAATTGGGTTAGTATGTTGGGATAGATAGCCCTAATAACTCCCAGTTGAGTGAGTGTGTATTTCCCACATACAAATACTCTGAAGAATGATCAATCCATACATAATTGTCCTAACTGTGTGTGTGTGTGTGTGTGTGTGTAAATCATGATCAATCTAAAATTCAATATAGTGCTTTACTTTTGATACTTGAAATCATGAAAATTTGACTTGCATGTCTATATTCAGACTTGGATATAGGATTACTCATTTGAGGGGGTTCTATATGTGTATGCCTTTGTGATATTATCTCAAGAGAGTGTTAATTAATTTCTCAATGTGATTGTCAAGTAGTGATCAAGTTACCCAATGAGTCTCATATTAGGTTTTTTTTTAATATTTATAGCCAACTCTTTGATATTTCCTACTATGACAGAGCTATGAAACTTGTTGAGGCCAATTCAATGGATATTTTCCAAATTGAAAAATAGTAGTTAAGTGTTCCTAGATGTTGTCAAGAAAAGGTAGACGCATGCAATAACCACAATTATCAAACTATTGCCAATACTATGTGGGGAGTAGAAACTAATGATTCATAATATGGCAAAGGTCTATTTAGTATTCTATAATGTTCTTGTATAAATCAGGCTAATCTTGAATAAGTATATTTTGTGAATAGGGTTAGTCAAGACAATAGGTGGTAGACAAATATTGGAATGAGTGCATAAAAATCACGTGTACACAATGTCTAAGTATGTCAAAGTGTGCCAACGTTGATATTGCTAAAGTGTCTAATACCAAGCTTAGGTGTCTAAAAATGCCCCCTTTTAATATAGTATTGAAAATGATAATTTAAAAGGATAAAGAATAAATTTGGTATAGGTCATAATTTTATTTTATTTTGATAGGTATACCCCAAATGCCCCATTTTCTCCATGCAAAACCTACAAGAAAACATGTATAGTTTAATTTCATCTCAAGATAATAAATTTAAAATCATTTAGATTATAGAACAAGTGAAATTTAACAGCCAAGGAAAGAATATACCTAAGGGTATGTGAACCAAACCACCACTTGTTGAACTTGTTTGGAAAATTCCATGGAATGATTATGCCCCAGGGAGATACAACTATTGAAACCATGTGTTGAGGAGTGTTAATTTCTCAAGAAACATTGGAGAAAGAAGTGATATAAGTTGATAAATGTAGAAACCTCAACCACATTGCCTCAAATATCATAATATTTTTTTTTGGAATTGCAAAACTAAGTTCATATGTAAAGGTGGAATACATATGTAGACACCTAAATTTCATTTAGTGCCAAAATTAACCTAAATCTATTTAATAATTCTTCTTAAATTAATATATCACATTTCCTCCCAAATTCAAATAATTGAATAATTCAAAATATTGAATAAGTCAATTATGCACACTTAAATATTTATTTTAAATAGTAAAATCCAAATTTTCCACCTCCTCAAAACATCTCCCACCTTTTTCTCTCTCATCACAACCAAATTCCTAAAATTCTCAACCTCTTATGACTCATCCCCTGATTTGTCAAGCAAATGGACTTAGTATTGCTGAGTTAGCTAACCAACCCCATGCCTTTTTCAACCATTTTGAAAAGGTCTGCATCCTTCATTGTTAGATTCTTCTCCAAATATCTATAAATAAACTTGCAAATCTCCATATTCAAGAGTGCATAGAAATCAAGAGATCACATCACACAATCAAGAAATTAGAGCTTTACACACAAGCGAATCAAAATGAATTACGACGAATCAAAGCCTTCTTTTTGCACCAAAATGCTTACATTAGAGGAGTGAGCACCACATATTTTAAAAGAACAAATCAAATGTATATCTTAATGGAGAAATGTTGTGTATTCAAAGCCTAAAGTTTGTGATTGGTATTTTATTTGTTTTTTACTCTATCATAGTTTGAATTTTATCTTAGATTAGAATTAGTTTACTTTCTTTTCATGTCTAAATTTAGTTCATACATTTATAACAGACTCGGTGGGACCTTTCCCACGTCTTTTTTGATCTTTTGACCATCATTTTGTAATAATATAGCATTTTTTTTTCAATTTTTGTTATTTATGTTTGCATTTTGCATTTAATCTTGTCTTTTTTGAGTGTTGGTATGAGCTACATGTTGTCATTAGTTATTTTTTGTTTTTCTATGTGCGCTCCTCTACGTAACAACAAATTCAAAAAGTAAAAACAATGAAATTATAGACCATAATAATGAAATTGTCCTATTTTTTGCTTTTTAATGTATTTTTTATTCTATTTTTAGGTTAACAACATTTTTATCAGGAAACAACAATTTCACATTACGTACAGTGAATTTTTTATTACCCAAAGTAAAATTGCCTTTTTTTGTAGTGAAATCATTGTTACTTGTAATGAATTCATCATTGTTGACAATAAAATCATTGTTCTTGGAAGCGAAATCATCTTGTAAGCATGAGTCTATTTATTTTTTGGCTTTTTGGCTTTTGTCTTTGTCTTGCATTAATTTTATTACAATTTTGCTTTTCATGATTGTCTATGTAACAATGATTTCATAACAAAAAGGTGTTTTTCACATGTTGTATTGTAGGTTACCTTATTTCTAGATAAATCAAACATTCTAACAACTTGTTTGCAAAACGTTTGCCAAAAAGAATCAACAAAAAGAATCAATAAAAGCCAATTTATTTTTACTAACACTTTTGATTTTTATTTTCAAAGTTCTTAGTAATTACATCATTTCTTATTTTAGTATTTTTATTTGTGGTTGTGTAAATCACTATGCTCTTTCCTTGGTGTTACATTGGTGATAAAACTAAAAAATTAGAAATAGATATTTACTTTTATTTTTATTTTCTTAGGGGCTCTATCGACCGTGGATTTCACCACCACATAGTAAGCTTAAACCTATTTATCGATGGGGTATATAAATCAAGATCTAGTTGTTTCAATTGCCTAAATGGTTGTGTGTTTAAGCATATCATGATGTGAGGGTATTTCATGCTCTAATACCCATAGTTTCAATAGCTACCTTGAAATACAATATCATTGATTGTCAACACATTGAAACCCCTACGACTATGTTGGGAACTTTGGGATAAGACCCAATAGTGTGTGCCTACTTTATCTATTTCTTTCATGGTTTTCTCCCTTAGATAAGCTTGTTTAAACCTTAAGCCTTGGATAACCTTTTTTTCCATTTGACTTTGGTGTATTGGTTAGTAATTAACATCGATAATCAAATTTACACATGTTTTTGAAACTAGACTCAGTGAGCCATGGGAACAATAAGATCCTTCATAGTTAATGCCTTGAAATATTAGAACATAGATGAGATCATGAATGAGTTAGTGACAACATAAGACCCAATAGTTGTTTATAACCCTTCATCCTAGTTTTCACCTTTTATGTGCAATTTTTTTCTATTTAGAATAGATTTTTTTTTGTTGTTTCTTTGTGTTTACCATATGTTGAATTATTCTTGATTGAAAACAAAGTAATTTTGAATCTTAAAGCTACCAAATTTGTCTAAAAATTCAAAAGCATTTAGTTGAAAATAAAAATCTTAGTCACTTTGGTATTTTGCTTTACTATAGTCTAATTTAAAGTCTTTTTCATCTATTAAGTCAAGTCTTTCCCTTAGAAAACATTACTCATTGTAAGAGACATGGCTATGTTTAATAATCCCTTAATCAATTTGATCACAAATCAGGATCTAAATAATCTTTATCTTCACCTAGGATTCTATCCAACTAATTTTGATTCAAACACATATTTAAATAAACATAAAATCAATCATCCAACAAATATAAATCAAAGTTTTAATGTCATTGAAAACTCAACAATCAATCATCCAACAAATCCAAATCTGAGTTTAAATATGTATTCATCCTCATCCATCAATCAATCAAATCTAAACTTGAATAGTCATTCAAGTTTCCCAACCAAGTAATTCAACCCAAACCACAACCAATCAATTTCAAATTTAAATGCTTATTCATGTTTACCTATAGATCAACATACAAATTTTACTTTAGGGACAAGATCAAATCGGTTTTTTAGCTTTGATAGTCAAACTTCTTAAAAATTATTTTACAAATTCCACCCCATCAAAAAATAAAAATTCACCTATCATAGATCAAAATGCAATCACAAATCCATCTATTTATAACCTTAGCATCAATCTAAATCAAAATTTTGATTAACTTCACCACCACTTTCAAATATATATTTGAACCAAAACCCATTCACAAATCAAACCCAAATTCAGTCAAATCCAAATATCTTCCTTCAAAACCAACCTTTCTAAATTCATCAAAATCAACCATTTGGTTCTACAGCTAACCCATTTCCAAACTTGAACCAAACTACATCAAATTCACATTTTTTCACAACCCCAACATATTCAAGTCCATCAACCTTCACAAATCCACCAAATACAAATACTTTTACCTTTAACACAAATCCAATAAATTTATCCTTCCAATATCAAGCTACCTCTATAGCCTAGTTCATTACTAGGGAATCCCAAAACATTCTACATCAACATCATCTTACCAATATTAAATAGATTTTAAGCTACCTCTATAGCCCAGTTCATTACTAGGGAATCCCAAAACATTCTACATCAACATCACCTTACCAATAGTAAACAGATTTTATAAAATCAACCAAGCCTCCCCTCCACTAGTTATTGCCTTGATTCTAACATCCCATATCACACTAACAAAGGGAATCCAATTTTAGCCCCCCTACCATCTAATATCAGTCAACCCCCAAAGTTACAATAACTTTAAAACTCCCAACCTGTCAAAAATATTACCATGCATATTAAGGAGAAAATCATTCCTTTAGGGGAACCTTATGATGTATTCTTTCAAAAATTGGTCATTGTAAACTTAGTCATATTTCCACACACCAAATACTTTGAATGGTATAAACCCAAAAAATATTGTGATTATCATAAAATTGAGGGTCATTCTATAAACCATTGTATGAGACTAAAGGATTATATCCAAGATTTGATTAACAAAGGGTACATCAAGGTAGAGCCAAGTGTATACACATATAAAAATCATAGCTTGGGGATATGCCAAGATGTCTTTGTTGAGCCTAATCAAGCCACACCACTTCCAAGTCAAGGTCATGACCTTCCATCCATTTCTCAAGATCCCATTTTTGACACATCCATTTTCAACCAATCCATAGTCAATAAACCTACCTTTGACAACCATGGTTTACCATCCATTTTTGATGAAGATCCTATTTTTGACCAAAAACCTATCTTTGTTCAAGATCCCATTTTTGATAAAGATCCCATTTATGACCAAGATCTTATTTTGGAAAAAACCTCCTTCAACAAACATAGCCTATTACCCATTAACCAAACACCCAAATTCTTATCACCTATTGAATCTCCCATCATCCCACAACATTCACCCCAAGTGATAAAGGTACTTATAGACAAAACAATACATGAGCAAGGAATTATCAAACCCATCCATTTTAAAGTAAACATTGACGCCATAACATCAGCTACAAACCATTTGAAAGTCAATGTAAAGATGTTGGTAATAATTTTGTGGTTTCTAAGGGAACTTCATCCATAATAAAAATAGGATTCATTCATAGTTTCTATGAGGACTATTCTATTATCACTCCTTTCATCAACCTCACCAATCCTACCTTCCATATTTTAAGCTAGTATCCTGCACCTTCTGATTTGGACCAACCATCTTACTTACAATTAACTTCCTTCCATGATAATAAAATAATTTTAAACTTCCTAGTTGGTCTCCTACTAGAAGAGCATCAAGAAACATCTGTATATTCTGAAGAACAACAAGTGTACCTCAACCAAAATGAATCCTATAGTCTAAATATAAAACTGCCATCTCATAGTGAAAATCTTTTTGAGGCACTATCAGATGATCAAAATATAAAGTGTAGTTAAAATCCAAATCAAAATATAGAAAATCAAAAATATGAGTCCCTTAGTGAAAACCACTTTGAGGCGCTATTAGACCATCCAAATCTAAATCCCAATCAAAATAATCAAGAAGAATCCTTTGGGGAAAATCTTTCTATGGCACAAATAAATGAGAAAATTCATATATCCTCTACGTTAGCATAGTTTTAGGATGGATCCTCATCACAAATTAAAGCTATCATTGATGCAACATTAAATTCTCAAATCATCCAACTTGTAGTTACTCCCCATCTTGTTGAACATAAGATTGTTGGTCCCATTCACTGTTTACATCATGACACATATACTTATCCCCAATATAATTCCATCCCTCAAAATCCTTCATGCACTTAACATACATCCTTCATCCAACATACTTTCTACTTCACCCTGTCTGGCAACACCCTCTATCGTAAGGGCTATGACTATATCCTGGTAAATTTGGAAGAAGCCAACTTAGAAATCAATGAAGTTACTGAAGTGATCTATAGAGCACATTCCTAAAAGATCAATAGTATTAAGGATCATACATTTCTAATCCTTTTATAATTGAGATGTCTAAAAAAAAACCAAAAGAAAAATAAATAAAAAAATCAGAAAGAGAAAGAGAAATAAATTTATCCAAAGGTGAAAATTGTTTATATGGTGCATTAGGCAAGTACCATAATGAAAATTGATTTTTAACATCATATGCAAAATAATCAGTTGTCTAAAAGTACCCTACACTTGGGGGCAAGCTCATTCCATTTCAATATTATGTATTATAAATCATCCTTCCATACTTACCCATCCTACAAATTTTTTAATCCCATCCTTTACCATCATACGCTTACCCTAAACCATCCTTACTTATCCTAAGTTATCCTAAAGCATACTTACCTATCCTATGCCTATCCAATCCATCCTAAACTCCTCCTCAATCATCATACACCATTCTTGAGTACCCTTATCTATCCATACCCATCCTTATCCATTTAACCCCAAACACATTAAAACCCATCAAATCTTTGCCATCATAAAACCATCCTTCTTCCCATTTTGACCTTGATAAAGAAGTGTAAATATCTATAGACATGTTCTTAGAAACATCTTGGTGTATCCTTGTAATGTTATTTTGATGACTAGACACTTGGTTCTTACCTCATGTGTTCCCTAGAGTTATCATCTTAATTCTAATTCATTCCTATTCATCCATATTCCATATATAATGCATTCTTTCCATCCCCTACCACTCACTCTTTGGTGCTAGAATATGGTTTTCCCTTTGCTGGTATTCCTTGTATATACACTTATAAATCCAACAATATCTAAAAACATTACAAACTCCAACAAAAACCAAAACATTAAAAAATCCAAAAAACATTAAAAAACAAAAAAAATTCTTGTCCTTAGTTATGTACCTTAGTCATCCCCTATACATATTACTTATCGGGTAGTTCAACATTAGAAAAAATCGTATATGCCAAAGGGTTCTACTCTAGCCAAGGGCATCCAAAAAAGTTATTTGTTTACATGTTTTAGTCATTTGCTTACCTATATGTATAGTCATTTACTTTCTTTTACATCATGGTTGTTTACTTGCTTCTACAGTGTTTGTTTATTTCCATTTTTATTTTACTTACATCATTTTCATTATTGTAAAGGTCTTATTTTATCTTATGTTTATTGTTGTTTCTTGTGTCTAGATCATCACTATGTGCATTATCAATGGTGTTATTATGATCTTCAATATCATGATGCACTAAGTTTTGTCCTTATGAATCTATTGGTCCTTACATGTATCACATGATAGTCATCATGGTTTTTATATACCATTAGTGTATATTGTCATGTGTAATATCAAAAATTAGGTTCGATAACTCTTACTTGATTGGAATTATTATTGGCAATTCAATGAAAGAATAAAATAAACACAAGGTTGATATCAAACCATCTGATATTCTTAGATGAAGCATATGTGTGTCATCTCAGGTCAATAATAATCTCTCTCTTCTATCCATCCTTATCTCATGCATATTGTCGAATCATTTGATCCATCATCATTAATCCTTGTTAATGTTTACATATTAATCATCCATAATTATTTCCTAATATTTCCATTCAATCTATTGCACCTATCGATTGGGACCATCAAAATCATAATATCCATCCTTTCTCCATCAACCCATCACTTTCTCAATCAATCAAATAATTAATTAGTCAACCCATCTAAGATCGTAGCTTTACAATGGGATATATCATTCCCACATCTTTTCCTATGAACCCTGATTCATGGGACACCTCAAAGCATGAAAATTATCTTGGATATATCAGTTCCCAGTCCTCTCTTAGCATATATCATTTTTTAGGGGAAAATCAATCCATCATCCAATCATAATGTGCAATCATTAACTTAAGTATATTAATAGCATCTATGGGTCAATCTTACATTACATCATCACTTCTCTTTTTGTATTGGGAGAACTATATTTGGCCTGATATCCCCATTCATACTTTGTCCAAGGTGGATTATGTAAGAAACACTTAGAGACATAGGGTCTCTAGGGTCAGTTTAGCCACCATCATCTATCCAAGCCATTTCATCCACATTTTTAACTATCATTTAATCAAAGTGCTATATCTCCTTATCAATGCTTGAAAATATCAATTTTGTAAATCTTTATCACAAATTAGACAATCTATATTTTTTCATTTTTTGGTCTATGGCTTACCATCGTTGGGATATATCATTCCCACATCCACTCATGAGCACAATCCAAACATGCAGTCTATAAAGTGGGAAATGTACTTTTTCTAATAGATTCTCTAGAATTTAACAACTATGGGTAAATAGTTTTACCTGTACCCTCTATAATTTTATAAACATTAGTATTAAGACAAGCATCTGTATTATTGATGATAATTTTCTCATTTTCAAGGCCCTCTATCCTCTCATCCAACTCATTCTTCATCTATTTTGAATTTTGTAAAAACTTTAAATCAATTAATTTCAAATTTGTATTCAAAATCTTGCAGTAATCTCTCAGCCTAAAATCAACAAAATCACTTACAAATTCAATATATTTTTTCTATTTATAAATCTATAAGTTATTATTGCTGGGATATATCATTCCTACAACTACTTAATTGATACCTATGTCATTAGAAATAATAATAAGCATACAATCTCTGAATAGTTAGACTTTTATTTTACAAATCCATACTCTAGTTTTCATTAACTAGGGGTAACCTTTTTATGCAACTAACATCATTGCAAATTTGATATCAATCATGACAAATTGATTTATCATTTTTACACACCTCTTAGTTCACTTATTCTTTTCATCAATTTTGATCACTTGTCCATTTTCTCGTACAAACCCTTGAGGGGGCATCATCACACTCATTTTCATTCATTTGGGATAAATCTTTCCTTTTCTATCATCAATACTCTATTTCTTCTATTATTCTTCGAAATAATATTGCTTCACAACACTATTTCAAAGAAGGGTAAATATAGACACCTAAATTTCATTTAGTGTTGAAATACACTTAAATATATTTAATAATTCTTCTTAAATTAATAAATCATATTTCCTCTCAAATTCAAAGAATTGAATAATTCAAAATATTGAATAAGTCAATCATGCACACTTAAATCCTTATTTTAAATGGTAAAATCTAGATTTTTGACCTCATCAAAACATCTCCCACCTTTTTCTCTCTCATCCCAACCAACTATATAAAATTCTCAACCTCTTACAACTCATCCCTTGAGTTTTTAAGCAATTTGACTTAGTCTTGCTAAGTTAGCTAACCTACCCCATGTTTTTCTCAACCATTTTGAAAAATTCTCCATTCTCATAGGTGAGTACTCATTAGCCATCATTGACATTTTGGATTATTGAAAAAATACAAAGGATTTTCCACCATTGGATTATTCTCCAAACATCTATAAATAAACTTGTAAATCTCCATTTTCAAGAGAGCACAAAAATCCAAAGATCACATCTAACAATCAAGAAATCAGAGATTTACACACAAGCGAATCAAAATGATTCAAGGTGAATCAGAGACTTACTTTTGCACCAAAATTGTTTCCATTCTATTTTACATTGGATGGATGAGAACCAAATGTTTTAAAAGATAAAATCGAATGTATATCTCAATGGAGAAAGCTTGTGCATTCAAAGCGTAAAATGCGTGATCGATGTTTTCTTTATTTTTTGCTCTACCATAGTTTGAATTTTAACTTAGATTAGAATTAGTTTACTTTATTTTCACATCTAAGTTTATTTCATACACCATATACATGTTTTTATTTGAAATGATAAACTACTATAGATGGAATATAGATCAAAAGTTATTATGTAGTACCATCATTCCCCATGGATCCATAACATATATATAGACAAGTGTTTGCATGGATAACATTCATGCCCAAAATATGATCCACCTATACCTCAAAGTGATATAAAATGTCAACATATTATTTTCACCATATCATATAATGCCATATGAATCCAATAAATATGACCCATAACATGTCTCATAATGTCATATAATGTTACAACTATTTCTTACAATCCTATAGAATACCCCACATATGCCTCTATTTTTATAATGTCCCATGTGAATCATATAATCTAACTTAAAATGTGAATGATAATTCTATCATGGCATGAATATATAATATAAACACATTATATGACCCCATTTTGGCATGAGTGATGAAGTATGTGAATCACTCATATCAAAATAAAAAGTCATGGATAACATGTGTATATAGAAAAATATAATCATGTAAAATATGTATACAAACATGACAAATTCAAGCACATATGAAACATGTAATATAAGGTAATGGGCATATAAGTGTCATGTCAAGTAGATATATCAATTAGACACATAACAATAATAATTGTAGTTGATGAATGACATAAATCATGACATCGACATAAAAGTATACGTAATAGAAATAATGACACCAATCTCAACAATAGTCATACATATAACATACACACACAAATACATATCATATCATGATCATGAAGCACATAATCACTCAATAAATGACATGAATTCAACTCGACATAGACACAACATGGAAATGAATCATACTAGAGGATTCTCTGACACAATTGACATAAAGTGACAAGACACAACCAAAACAATTATAAAAAACACAATATACCACACTTCAATGATCACATAATGTCATAATCCTCAATATCAAGCTCACATAAAGTAATAATTTTTAATCCACATAATCATAAATGTCATCATCCAATATGGTAAAGAACAATATCCATATGAAATAACACTCTAGAAAGTATAAACAAGATAAAGTCATGTAACAATATACTATGATCAATGAAATGGAATACAAAGATAAAAATTGATAAGCATGAAAGGATATCCCCAATGTAGCCATTATCCTAATGTAGAAAGGTTTCCCTTGGTTTTAAGTAATGCCATGCATTTATATGTCTACTTATCATATGTAACCCATATGTCCTGCATCCCACTAATGTATACTATGAAAATCATGTGCATGAAAAATGGATATGTAATCATAATGTACATATGATCGATAACATTAGGCAACATGTGTATCAACAAATCATGTCATGCATAGATCCTATTTTTGTATTATATATATATATATATATATATAAAATTTAAAATATGTTATAACTAACCTATGATCCCATCAATGGGATGCTCACGTGTAGGTCTTAGATCGATTAGTAAAAATGTCACACATTGTAGGTGAGGAGTAAAATATATACTATTATTTGAATAAGAGAAGTGATAATATAATGTAAAATATCCAACATTATAGACATAGTCAACATTATCATACATGCACTACATAGCTCTAGTAACCATATTAACATATGGAATTTGTTGTATGTCAAGATAGTGTATTGGTGTTCATTGTTGAACATGCTTACAATATTTATGTAAAAATATATCAGTACATGACAAAATAGGTAAATTTAGACATATATTTATATAGTTAGACACTTTAAAATGTCATTTTTGACCAAAACTTAGTATACATGACTTTTGCATACATAACTAGCTCTTGTTCACATGCTCTCCTATCTATTCACTTATCTATGGGCCTAAAATTCCAAATGTTTAGTTATTTATACACATGATTTCAATAGTGTATTCATCACTTTCTCCCAATATTAGATTATTATTTCATACTTTATGGATATCTTTGACCATAATAAGTTGGATCTGGTTACGGAATCCATTTACCTTGGCTGGATCTATCCATGCACTCTCTAATTACTATTTTTCCAAATTCTAGTCTTTCCTTCAGGTTGGACCATATGTTTTTCATGTCAATTTGGAGGGAAATTACTCAAAGAGTTAGCTATATAATCATGTCAAACCTAAGCCTATTCCTATTTAAAGAGCATTTATTTCTCACTTTAAAACATCTACATATGTAGAACAACTATCCCAAACCTTCAAATCTAAAACCCCTCGAAGGAGTAGGCCCTAAGCCAAGTCTAAATAATTTTTCAAAGTAAAAATCATAGGTTATTAAGTGTTAAAATCCATACACAAGATTACAAAATATGATAGTATTACACTGATTGCACCCACACAACTATGTGGGAGAAATAAATGTAGTTTGATCCCTATTTGGAGTACTTTAATATAAGCAATGTTTAGCCTCATTATGGGGGGTGGTTTAGTTCAAATAAACACATATTTTATAACTCATTTTTATAAGTCACATTGGTATTTATTTAACCCTAAGAATTTAAATTAGGGTTCTCTAAGGTTAAAGGGGATAGAGATAGACTAAGGTATGCAGGGGATAAATTATCTCTATAGTAGGCCAATTATATGATAAATATAGATATAACATATATTAAATTTATCAAACTAAGATAGGATAAAAATAGTAAGTACAATTATTCTAGATATATAAATGATAAATAAGTAATATATTTAGTTGATTCTAATGTTGACACCATTTCGGATCTAAAATAGGTAAAAAGCAGACTAGAAGAGGGTTCTAGAACATTCACCAAATTCTGGTTTGAGTGCTTCTAGAGCCTTCAACACTAGCTTTAGCCTAGGATGATTGCATTAACACTAATATCTAAACCTAATATAGGTATCTTAGATAAAATACTCATTTAAAAAGGATGTGACCACTTGAATGCTTCTAGATTTATCTTCACCTTAATTCTAGTGTATTTAGATATGGAACATGGACTGTCATTCCTCATGAAATTACAAAACCTTAGTTTTTCATATTCATAGTGACCTTAGGGAAGAATGGGTTAGTCGATACATGGTGTAAATATGAACCCAAAGAGATCTCTATCAATGAACATTGCCTACATATCTAATACTCTGAGAAGGGCCTCAAACTGATGTAGTTATCCCCTACGTTGTGGCTTATGTGAGAATCATGCAAGATGTGGAAAGCAAGTAAAATAGTGACCTATTTTTTAACTTGGAAAATATAGATCTTGGGATACTACTTTAGTACTTTAGACCTATATATTTGATATCCCTATTATTGATTTGAAAATAGGATAAAATAGGGAAGCTTTAATTTATCAAGTGCTTGATTGAATTCTATGATAAGTTGCCTTAGGTCTTTTATAGGTGAGGAATGAATGAGGGTTGATATTATATTTATAGCAATCCATTTGGGAAAGTAACTCACATTAAGGCACTTAGGCTGAATATTAGGATAGGTTTCATTTTCAAATGAGATGACTTTAGGTCACTAAACACTTACGTCAAATTAGGACACCTGCATTAATGTAGGTGTTTGTCTGGGATGCTATGTCTAGGAAACAAGAAAGTAGGTATACAATAACAAATTATAGAGGTGGAAGATAAACAAGTTTTAAGCATTCTGGGAAAGATATAAGGTCTAGATCATCAACATAAGATTGGTCAGACCAAGAGATAGGCCATGGGGCAAAAAATAGAGTAGATGCAAGACTTTTAAAAGTGGGAAAGGTCCATAACTAAGAGTAAAAACTAACATCTGAGTTTTCTAAGTGTACAATATTGAGGTGTTATATAATCCATAAAATATCATCTATATTTGTTCTCCCCCATTTAATTTAGTAATGAAATTAATAGTTTAAAGGATAATAAATGTGTATTTGGGTGTGTATAACACACCTTGCCTTTTTTTGAGTCCAACTTGAGTGCTTTGATGGTGACTAACCTATAACCAAAATCATGTTACAGTATTTAATCAGCTCATATAATCTAAATTTAAAGTATTGGAAAGATTAAAATTAAAAGAGTAAGGTTTAGGAGTAAACCTATTGGCAAGTTGTTTTGAAATATGTATCATTGTAAGGCTCTAAAACTGAGATTAGGACACACACACACACACACACACACACACACACACACACACACACACACACACACACACACACACACACACACACACACACACACACACACACACAAAGTACATATATATAAGGAGATATAGAGATATTGGAAGTCACATTCCCCCAACCTTAGATAAAAGGTGATTTACCAACCAAAAGTTGAGATTAGATCAACCATGAGACCCAATCATACTTATAACCCAGTGAGCATGATTGAATAAAGTCAACTCATACTATAAAATTTGTAAGGCTGGATGATATAATCAAGTCCAACATGAAAACTTGGAAAGATTGAGTGATTTAATCACCTCAACCATACCAAAATTGAACCAATTACTATGGTATATTAGCTCAATACAGTCTATAAAAGTACATTCTATTGGGTGATGATAGTCCTTGAGAGTGTTTTGAAATCTGAAATTGATTTGGATTTTACAATAGTAGGCACACATTGCATAGCAAATTCACCTTAGATATGTCTCATTTTGAAACTATGTATAGCAAATGGTACCAACATATAGAATTTTTCCATATATATGAATTTTAATTATATAATTGTGTTCTTTAGCCAATTTAGAAAAAAAATTAAGTGTGGAGAACATGATTCCAAAGCATGCCTCCACTATACATTGCAAAATATGAAAACTAAAATAAGTGTCAATGTGGAAGACATGTTTCTAAAGCATGCTCCCATTAAATTTGTGTGTGAGGAGTAATGAATAAGTGTGGATAACTTGCTTCCAAAGCATGCCCCTACTGAATTTGAAAATTATGAACGTGTGGAAGCCATGCCTATATGACATGCCCCCATTAAATCTAAAAACTGATAAAAGTATCAAATATTGAATAAGTGTGGATAACATGATTCTAAAGCATGCCCCAATTTATATTTAAAAATTATGCTAAATGTGAATAAAGTGTGGAGAGCATGCTTCTAAAACATCCCCCCACTGAATTTAAAAATTGTGAATGTGTGGAAGACATGCCTATTTGACATATCCCCACAATCTAAAAATGGATAAAAGTGTCAAATAATGAATAAGTGTGGATAAAATGCTTCCAAAGTATGCCCCCATTAAGTCTAAAATTGTGAATGTGTGGAAGCCATGCCTATATTATTGGAATGGGCCACAACAAGGATAAACTAGATAGGGTTAAATACATGGAAATGAATCTATATGGAGTAAGGAAACCTAAAAAACAACTCACAATATGAAATAAGTTTGTTTTCACAACAATAGTTATTTTAATGAAAATTAGTTGAAAAGTACATAGGAAGGGTCAATATATCAATGAAAAATAAATGTCCCAACATCCTCATACATGTGGGATTATTTTTCCCTATTAAAATTTATTAACCTAAGAAAGCTATATAAGACCATGTAGATAAAACCCAGTGGGATAAAATTATACACCAACACTCCCCTTAAGCGTAGCTTAGGTGGGTAGAAGAATTAGGTCTTAACACATAGGCTTGATGAGGTACCCAAGTACAGAGAGATGATCCCCTAGAGGAGGAAGAAGAAAAAGTTATCTGAACCCCAAGAAGAGCCTATAAATGAAGATATTTTCTCTTAGTGAAAGGTTTGGTGAATATATCAACAATTTAATCTATTGTTTGGATGTATTAGAGATCAATCACTTGCTCATGTATGAGCTCCTTAATGAAATGCATGTGAATCTTTATTTTCTTGATCCTTTGATGAAGAAATAGATTCCTATAGATCTAGATTGTGTTTTAGTTGTCATAGAAGATGATTATTTGCCAATGAAATTGAATTCCAAACTCAGTGAGAATACCCTAAAGGTAAATATCCTTAGTGGCAACATTAACATCTCTTTTATATTCTACACCTGTATAGATAAATAAATATCATTCTACTTCTTTATATACCAATTAATTAGACCTAAATTAAGGGAAAAACTATATCCAAAAGTATACTCATGATTCTAAATGTCTCTAGCCTAATTTGAATCTATATACCTAATTAAGTCGATGTCGATTCCCACTCATAATGAATCTTAGAACTATGAGTAACAAGAATGTAGTGGAGAATCTACTTGGTTAGTTTTTTGTGTAACTCATGTGGTTCCTACAAAAATATTGAGACCATGCCCACTGCATATGAAATTTTAGGGTTAGTGTGAATAAGGTAGATTAGACTGCCAAAAAGTTGTCAATACAAAGTAGCATCAAGCAATAAAGATGGAAAATCAGCCACAAGCTTCACATCATATAGAAAAGGAGTCAAAGCTGGCATACAATCATCCATGCTAAATTGTGTAAGTAAATCAAAG
Source organism: Torreya grandis (assembly GCA_037957365.1). Taxonomy (NCBI): domain Eukaryota; kingdom Viridiplantae; phylum Streptophyta; class Pinopsida; order Cupressales; family Taxaceae; genus Torreya; species Torreya grandis. The sequence goes on from JARHVA010002332.1 coordinate 784,039, forward strand.
CATACTTAGATTGTGCAATAGTGATCTCATAGTCTGACTGAGTAATTTCATTCCTGAGGAAGTAATGCAATAAACCCAAATCAATCATTGATAACTTGTCAAATAAAGAAGTTTTCACTACTATGATGGTGGATGGAGAATTCCATATGATCAATAGGTCATCCATGTAGAGAACTAGAATCAATAGTGATTCATATTGTCATAAGATGTAGACATTCAAATCAGAATGGCATATGGTTAACCCAATTGAAAGATGAATGGAGTCCATGTTGGCATCCTAGGCTCGAGGAGCTTGTTTGAGGCCATAGATATTTTTTTGAAGCTTGTAAACTAAGGAAGAATATTCCACAAATCCTTATGGTTGCTTCATGTATATTTCCTCTTTAAGGTCACCATGAATAAAGTCAATTTTCACATACATTTGATGAACATTCCAATGATGTGTTACGATAATGGTGAGAGTGATTTAGATTGAGTTTATTTTGGCAACTAGGGAAAACATCTTGGTGTATTCAATGCCAAGCACCTGATAAAAATCATTTGCTACCAAACATGTTTTGAACTTGTCTACAGACCCATCTAATACAAACTTTGTTTGTTAGATCCACCTACATCAAACAATTTTTTTTCCCTTAGGAAGTATGACTAAATCCTAAGTGTTGTTCCTCTATAAGGAACTATACTCCTCTTCCATAACACTATCCCACTCAAGACTTCTTGATGCCTCATAGAATTATTATGGTTTATAATTAGATGTAATGAAAGCATATGGGGTATCATAAAATTGTGAATAGGTTCGATTTTTGTCTGATGGATCTCCAAATCCTTGGCCAACACTTTACATTATTTGTCTAGCTCAAAGAGGACTAGTGTTTGGAGAGTTAGGAAGAGATTCATCATATTCTAAAGATATTCTAGGATAATGAGGAGGGGAATCCTCATCACTACTTTCATCATCATAACTAAAATAAGAATCCAGATCATCAGGAAACTAATTAGGCATATTTGAATCATTAGAACTATCATAAAATCCTAATGTGTCTAAGGAAGGGGGAGAGGTGTCAAGTGTGGAGTCTAAAGGACCCCCTAAAAAATGAACACTCCTCTTAATGAATAACTCATAAGTGGTGGGGTGGAAAAAAACTTTATCCCTTAACACCCTCAGGATATCCAATGAAGATCTAAGACCTACTTTGAGGTTCTATTGCCTTATGTTTCTTCTTCAAAATGCAAGCCATAGTAGGTGAACCAAACACTTGAAAGTTCTAAAATGTGGGTTTCTAACCACTTCAATTTTCAAACAGAGTGACTCCCTTCAATACTTTATGAGTAACTCAGTTTTGGATGTAAAAAACATATTTGATTCCCTCAACCTAATACGGAGGTGCAAGAGGCTTGGAGTGTAACATATATATATAGTCATTTCCTTTAAGGGCCCGCTCTTACACTCTGCAACACCACTCCAATGAGGACTATATGAAAATGTACATTGTATTTCATTCCCTTATGATGTATATAATTAATCAAAATGGTTGCTACCATACTCACTATCATTATTATTATGTAAAATATTGATGCTTTTACTTGACTATTTTTGCACAAGTACCTTGAAGTCTTGAAAATGGTCAAAGACCTCATATTTCTTCTTGAAAAAATACACCCAAGTGTACCTTGAATATTCATCAATGAAAGTAATCATGTATTTAGTCCTATTAAATGAAGGTTTTGGAAATGGAATAGTAACGTCACTGTGAACAACCTCCAATATCTATATAACTCTCTGTGATTTATGCTTGTCATACTTCTCCTCTAGATTCTTACCAAGAATGCAACCCTGGAAAACTCTATCAGAAAACTTAACTCATGTAAACCCTTAAACCATGTCTTCATGACTAAGTTGATCCAGGTAGAGATAGTTGAGATGGCCAAAATATTTAGGCCATAATTTAATCACTTCATTTGAATGAGCGAGCAACACATTAGAGGGTTGATCAGGAGTAAAATGTGAGAAACTATACAACCTAGATTGGTGATCTACTTTCCCAGATGCATCAATGGAGTCATTTTTAGCTTTCTTAATAGCCATGAAATTAGGTTTGAACTCAAATATCTTGCCTAAACTTATGTGATTGATCTGGTAAAAAGATAAGAGATTGGTGGATAAAGAGGGAACACATAGAATATCATGAAATGTCTCATCATTCACTTCAACAAATCTTCTCCCACTAACTTATATGTAAGTATCATCACCTAACAAGATGGAAGGCATATAACAAGGATCCAAGGATGATAACATGTCATGTGATGAATCCATATGGTGTGAGGCACTAGAATCAACAACTCATGGGGAAGGCTAGGATACAACTATAACAAGTTATTTGCCCTTATATTTTCCTTTATTACTATCTTTGGCCTTAGAAGATGCCTATGCTTATGAAATTTGAGTGGAATAATTAGGGACACTAATATTATGCTTCTTGAGTGTTTTTTTTCAGTTTTTCAATCTATTTTTTCATGAATTTGGACTTATCATGCCTAGATTTTTTGCAATAACCATGTGCGAGTCACTTTTTTCTTGGGTTTCCTATTTGAAGTGGAGTAATATTTTGATGCTTTTGGCTTAGCATCATATTTCTAACCATTTCATTGATCTGGGTCCTTCTTGTTTTATTTTTTCTCCTTACTAATGGAAGCCTTTTATTTGTCATGACTCATAATTAAAGCATGTGATTTAGATGACCTTAGTGTACCCATTTGGATAATCTTGTCTTACTTTAGTCAAGTTAGCAACAAATTCATATAAGGATAGCATTGTTCACATAGCTTTAAGGGCACGCTCATGGCATGGACGATAGAAATGAATATAGAATAGTTATATCCCAATTTGGAAAGAATGAAAAGAATTAATTGATCATCTTTTTTGTCAATACCATAAATTTTTAGCTGTAACCTGAGTGATTTGAACTTGGTGAGGAAGTATTGAATCATATCAAGTCACCTAGACTCAAATTACTGAGATATTTTTCTAAATCAAGACCCTTCATTTCATCCTACTTTTTGAAGAGTTTATCTAATAAAGACCACACTTCATTTGGATTTGTTGTAGATTCGATATGAAAAAGTAAATTGGAAGACATAGATAAACACAATAGATCGTAGGCTTCATCACTTTGGTTATAACACTTCACCTTCTCTGCATTAAGTGTTAGTTATGTTTTTATATCCATCATGATTCAATGTAAGCCTTTTATCCTCAAGAGTGTTTGTACTTTGACTTTCCACTTATGATAGTTGAATGGTGTAAGAATCAGAACTGAACTGAGGTCCATGGTATAGAAGGGAAGTATGTGCTAAATTACGTGTGTTGTAGATTGATAATATTACACCCCTTAAATTTTTATAGGTTAAAATTTACAAGACACAATAATATCACCAATTTAAAGAGATTGTAAAAAATTGCACTTTCATAAAAAAATGGCACTTGAAAAAGAGTTGAAAATTGAAAGTTATGTGTATTTGAATGTTTCTTGCTTGCAAAAAAACAGGATCTCCACTTTTCATAAATTGAAATTTTTGGGTGTGTAAGATATGGTTAACCAACTTGGTGAGAAATTTTAAGCTCCTTTGGGTTGGGCACGACCAAGGGCTTAAATTCCCATATGACTAGGGGCTAAGGACTAGGATAAGGACCACCCTTTGATTGATTTGATTGATGTGAGTGTTGCATCACCCTAAAAAATACCCCCTTTTAAAATGAATAGATGAATAGTTCCACCTTCTATTACCTTAAATTTGATGGTTGTACACACATCAAAGGTAGGTAGAATAGCTTGGCAGAACTAGAGGAGTCATTCAATAGGTGATGAAGTCTGTGGAGGTTGTCAACACTACTGACAGGTTTCACAAGGGTTATTCTTACCTCTATGAGAGTCTGTAGGGGTTGTCATCACTATCAACAAGTTTCATGAGGGTTATTAGTAGGGATATCAAAGTCTAGTAGGTTTGAAATGAATAGTTCCACCTTACACTAAGTTAAATTTGACAATTTCACACACATCATAGGTAAGTGGAATAGTTTGGCAGAACTAGAGAAGTGCTTTGACAAGTGATAGAGTCCATGGGGGTTATCAACACTATTGATAGTTTTCATAGGGGTTATCGATACAAATGCCAAAGTCTAGTGGGTGTGTTGGCACTCTTGTCAGGGTCTGTTATATGTGTTGAAAGGCTCATTAGGATCAATAGGTATGTTTCCACCCCTATTGGAGTCTATCAGGTGTGTTGGCATGCTCATCAGGATCTGACCAATTTACATACACAAGTCATGGGTTCCATAGAGGTTACCAAGAAGGATATTAGAATCTGATGAAACTACATGTAAGGGTCATGGGTTCTATAAGTCTTGCCAATAGGGTCATTTGGATCCATAGGTGTGGCAAGTAGGTGCATAAAATTATAACAAGTTAAAGAAAGTCTAGATCTACAATTTTAGAATAATTTATTCAAAAACTAAGAGAGACCCACTTGGTTTCTTGACAAACCTATAAAAACCTAAAAATGGTTTTTCCTAAAAGTCACTGAATGTATAAATTTTTGTAGATCCTAAGAAAATGCCTCCAAACCCTCAAAAAATGGCCAAAAATCACTTGTCATAAAAAAAGGTCATGTGGGTAGCCAAATCTAGGGTTTTGGCACCTTATGAATCCAATGACATTATCCATTTTTTAGTTTGAGACCTTAGATATATATTTACTTGGATTTTTTAGAAACCCCACCAGAACCTAGAAAACCAAAATCAATGAAAAACTTGAACAACCTAGAATGCAAGATCTCACAACAAAATCGATGGGAATCATCTACTAGGAGAGCTCTAATACCATGTCAGATTGGACCACAATGAGGATTAATTAGATATGGTCGAATGCATGGAGATGAATCTATATGGAATAGTGAAACTTGAAAAATAGCTCACAAAATAGAAGATTATCTTCATAACAAAAAATGTATTAATGAACATTAGCCAAAAAGTACATTGGAAGTTGCATTATAGAGGTGGAAAATAACATGTCCCAACATCTTCATTCATGTGAGATTATTTTTCCCTAATGATCTTTATTAACCTAAATAAGCTAAATAGACTGTGTAGATAAAACTAAGTGGGACAAAAGTCTACACCAACATATATAGCATGCCCCTATTGAATCTTAAAATTGTGCCAAATATGAATAAAGTGTGGAAAACATACTTCCAAAGCATACCCCCATTGAGTCTGAAACTATGATAAATGTGAAGAACATGCCTCTATGACATGCCCCCACTGATATGCCCCCCTTTGAGATGAGGGAGGAATAGAAATTAGTATTTAACTCAACTCAAAAGGATAAGGCAACTGAATAATATGTGACTGTAACCATGTATCATATAGAATAACATGTATAGGTAATTGTAGCATTGAAGCACATAGAATAATGTGATCATATGAAGGCCTAAGCTGCATGATAAATATCATGGAAATGTCTAGATAGTAACAGTACAAGCTCAATAATTAAATTAAGCACACACATAAGAGCGCTCAAAAGCAAGTCAAAAGGTAATGGTCCAAGGAGACTATAAATAAGGGGCATGTTCAAATGTCATACAATCTAAGGGACATAAATTAGTCAAATATCCATAAAAGTAATAATGACATATTAAAATTTCCATGAAACAAATAATGACATATTCAAATGTCAAGTAAAGCACACATAGGCATGAGAGCCACAAAGAAAGGAGCATATTCAAATGCTCAAACAAGAAAGACAATAACAAGGTGAGGCACTCAAGGAAGTGCATAAAGTATGTAGCATATGTAACCAACATAAACATATCATAGTAGCCCATGAATCAATTGTGTTAGCCAAAAATATCAAGTGCATAGCATATCAAGTACCTTGTGAAGATATATCATGGATAAATGCATGTGTAAGTACATAATAGTTCAAAACATGAAAATGTAAAGTGACCATAAAATGATATAACATGGAAATATCATGATCATATAGGTGGATGCCTCAATGTCCATATGACGTGAGTAGAGGGAAGGCCCAACATGTGAAATATGAATATATCATATATTTGTGTATGTCTATATCACACTCAATTATAAGTGTGACACACATGTCTATGTAAGAGTAATTGATATGCCATTCATCAACATGAAACTAACACATAGATGCCAAGGATCCAATAGAGTATGTAGCTGTCAAAAATGTTTTTGGATTTTTATATTTTTTTAGTATTTTTGAAATATTTTGAGAGGAAAGATCATCCTATGATCTCATCCAAATAATGGTCATATGTATCTCCCCACTCAAAACCTGGTGCAAAGGATTTGTGGTGTTGCCAAGGAGCATGTATAGGTGAAATATCTAAAACTATAGTGTCTATAATGCTCTATGTATGTATAATACGACTTTGAGGTCATGAAGGGATAATAGGAGTAGTAGGGGTTTGTGGGACCCATATCTATGTGCTATGTGGTTAAGTTATAATAAAAATAATATAAACATGTTTAGGTGATTTGGATGTCTGAATATGGTGTGTAACAAAATATGGGGATTTTGTGAAATCCACTATATGTCTTTGATGTAGTGGTCTCTCAAGTATTGGTTGCCTAGTAAATGGGATTACATGTTTATTACCCTTTTTTGGTGGATTAACCTTAGTAAGTTTTGTTGGGTGAATATTTTGTCACCAGCTAACTGATGAGCAAAAGAGGTCTGATCAACCACATCAAGGGAGATTGGTTGGCTAAGTGTGCAGGTTTTCCACATCAAAAGGGGAAAAATCTCTCCTCTCATCAAGGGGAGGTTCCCTTTAAGCATGAAGAGGCTATATACTATATATATGTAGAAAATAACACTCAGGGTAGGATAACACCATCTATCTCTCTTTTTTCAGAGATGATGCTCACAAACAAAGGAAAAATCTAGGTGAAGACACTGAAGGCGCTTCTCTTCTTTCAAAAGTGGTCTTACAGGAAATAGCAGGAGTTCTTTTAGGTAGTGACAAGTAACTGGTAACAGGTTACAGTAACTAGCAGAATGAAGTGTAGCACAAAGTCTCCACTTCAACTGCCCAAAGAGTGAAATGCGAAAGACAATGAGGGCACAAAGTCATCCCAAGGTCTTTTACATAAAAATAGAAAACAAAGAAACACACTAAAGGCAATTTTAGATAACACAAAGTCTTCCCACAGTTGGCTTCAAGACATCTTCCTGATTATCTCCACTAGCTCTACTTATTTCATTCAATAAACAAGAACACATTCAGAAGGCAGACATAAGAATAGTATCCTAAATGACACAAGCCATGACAGCACAAAGTCTAAAAGTAACTTGCTTTCTCATTCAAACAAATAAATATGATTAACAACCTGAGCTCAAAGTCTCAGTGATAGCCTCTCAATTTTGGTATAGTTTTGCTTTCTTTAACCAAAAAGATCCCTTGGTGAAAAGAAGAGATTTACATGATATAGCAGCTAAGAAAGGCCTAACACTTTATTCCTTGGAGAGACCCATGTTGCATTTAATGCTTTGAATGTGTCTTCAATTTTGTCAAAGGACCATGCTAAAACAAGGAAGCTACCTTAACTATGGCATGCTAAGTCATCTCAAATATCTTTTCCTGGGTCTAGGTCATTTGGTCTATCTCCTGATGTCTCCACAGCTGTCCACTTTGCCTTTACTCCAAGGGAGAAAAAATAGGCTATGCCTTCAATGTTTACAAGTCAAAATATCTACTTGGTGGACTGTTCCACCTACTGGAATAACTTCTACGTAGATATTTTGGCCTTTCTCTCTTTCTGCTATGATTTGAGTTCCCACTTCATTTGGTCACTGAGTTTGTTATTTTGTCTTTCTCCAACTTTGTCTCTTCCTTGAATTTGAGCTCTTAGGGCTACATTCCCAGCTTTACTGGTTCTTTTGGCTTTTTCTCTTAGCGGTTCTTCCCTTTGGAATTTTGGCCTTTTGTATTCGATTTTGTGCTTAAACCTTCAAAGATCAACGGCTATTTCATTACTGTGAATTTGACATCTTCGAGCCCATCATCATTTGAAAGCCAATGACTAGTTTATTTCCCTAAGTTTGATGGCTATAGGGACATTACCAGACATCTGGATCTCAATGGATAATTCGTAATTTTCAACTTTGACATCTGTGGGCCCATCATCCTCCTTGATAATTCCTTCAATTTTTTTGTTTGATCCTTCCCAGAGGGGACCTGCCCTTTGAGGTCTTGAGAAAGGTCTATTTTCTTCAGCTAGAGCCCCCCCTACAAGGGTACTTGCCCTTTGGGGTTCTTCAGGTGGCCTTCAAGCTTTTGTTCTTTCAGGATTCTTTCAGTTCCATTTCCTTTGGACAAAATGTCTGAAGGAATTCCTTTGTGTCTCTTTCCCACTTGCTTTGGCCACTTTCCATCAAGCTTTTCCTTTAGTTGGGATTATTCCTTCAGACAAAAGTCTGAAGGAATTCCTTCAGACATCATAATTTTTGTTTGAAATAAATGCCTTAATCATTTTGCCATGGAAAATATTTTTTGAAGGAATTCCTTTGCTCCATGCGGCCTTTTAAACGGTCCATTTGATCCTCACCTATCCTCTGAAAGGGCTGTTTGATCTCCAAGATTGCCTTTCAGATTTTTGCAATGGTCCATTTGGCTCCTAAGTGCCCTCCACAAGGGCACTTGTCCTTTAGGCTCTAGGATTAAACCAACTGATTAAAATCACTTAAGTGTTGAGATCTCATTCCTTTCCTGTAGAGTTCATAGAAATGGGTCTGTGGAGTCTATAGTTCCTAGTCCATAGAACCAAGAAACTAACTTGTAGAGTCTATAGTTCCCAGTCTATAGAAATAAGTCCATAGAATCCTTCCTAAAGAGTCCATAGAAATGAGTCTATAGTTTTCAAGTTTGTAGAGTCTGTAGAATTGAGTCCATATAATTGAGTTTGCAGATTCTATAGAAATCAACCTGCGGAGTCCATAGAAATGAGTCCGTAGAACCCTTCCTTCAGAGTCCATAGAAATGGGCCTATGGAGTCTGTATATTTCTCTAAGTCTCTTGAGCCTTGAAAGAGTCCATATAATCTAGCATGTAGATTTCATAGTTTCCTTCTTGCAAAGTCTGTAGAAATGTATTTGTAGAGTTTGTAGAAATAAGCCTACAGAGTCTGTAGAATTGAGCCTGCAGAGTCTGTAGAAATGTATCTACAGAGTCCCTTAGCTGAAAAAGTTTGAAAAATAGAAAATTTGAAGGCTCATAAAAATTTTTGAGAAGGGAAGAGATAATTTTTTGGCTTGTAAGACAAAAAATAGTTCATATGTTGTCCCGAAAATGAGTGATAGACTTTTGGAACAATAGCTGGCTCCAGTTGGGAAACTTCCTTCAATTGAAATTTTGAAGCAGCTGAGGGGAGTAGAGACCAGAATCTCTAGTGCCTTTAAGTATTCCATTAGGCTACAAAGTCATGCTAACCAAAAAACAAAGGTGCTAAAAATGAAAATGAAAATCACAAAATAGAACTAAAGACTATACAAATATACATATGTACAGATGATCTTATCTGATACTTCAAGAGTTGAAGAGCTTCAGATGCTACCCTTTGTGAGGTAGAGAAAAGGGTGTGCCATCTTGGTACTTCAATAGGAGATTATTTTCACTGTTGATCTCATGGATAGTGAACGGGCCTCTCCATAGGGAATCAAACTTCCCATGCATTCCCTTTGGTTCTCTTCTCTTATCCCACAACATGACTTGATCTCCAATTTGGAAATCCTAAGTTTTTACTTCCTAGTCAAAGAGCTTCTTCACTAGACTTTGATGTGCAGCAATTCAGTCCACCACCATAGTTTGTTGCTCATCCAGATCAGTCAAGCACATGATCCTTTTGTCAATGGAGCTTTCATATGTCTGATCTTCGATAGTCTTTGCCAATTTTAGTACTGGTAATTCTAGGGTGATCAATATCTCTACATTGAGACCATATAGAAGTTGGAAATGTGACATACCTATCACCCTCTTGGGTGTAATTCTATCTACCCATAAAGCATCAACTAATGCTTTATGCCACGTTCATTGGTTGTCATCCACCAGTGTCTTGATGATGGTCACCAGGTTCTTGTTGCTTGATTCAACTTGGCCATTCCCTTGTGAGAAATAATTAGAGGAGTGGGAGAGGGTAATCCCATAGTAAAAATAAAACTAAGTGATCTCATGAGAAGAGAAATAGGTAGCATTGTCCATCACAATCTTGGTTAGGACCCCAAACCTAGAAATGATGTTCTCCTTGAGGAAATCGCATACTAATTTTGAAGTAGCATTCTTGGTTGGAATTGCTTCCACCCATTTTGTGAATTAATCTATGACTATGAGGACATAATCATGTCCATCACTTGAAGATGGGTTTACAACACCAATGAAATCAATTCTCCATTACTGAAATGGTTCTTCTATCACCACTAGCTTGAGAGGTAGAGCTTTTAACTTGGGTTTTCCTACGAATAGTTGGCACAGTTCACACCTTCGTACCCATTTTTATGTATCCTGAAAAAAATTATGCCAGTAATATCTGGCTCTAAGAATTTTGTGGGTAGTTACAAGAGCAAAAAAATGTCCTCCATAGGCCAAATTGTGGAAGGACCTCAAAAATTCGTTTTGCTGCTCTTTATCCATGCAGTGAAGGAACACTCCATCAAGGCTCCTCTTATATAGGCCGCTGTCCCAGAGGACAAAATTGGCAGCTTTTAGTTTGATAGTCCTCCTTTCTTTACGAGATAGGTGGGCTAGACATTCACCATAAGTAAGAAAATTAACGATACTTGAATACCACTCTTTCATGGTGGAGACAAAGAGGACTATTGACATGTCTTCTACTTCTTTTTCTTCATGCCCTGCTTCTTCAAGAGTGTTGTCAACAATCAATTGACACAGGCCTTTTCCCCACACCAGCTTCGTTAGTTTGATAACTAGATCAAACTCCTAGATTTTAGTAATCCAATTCCCCTTTTTGGTTCCAAACTCCTGCTGAGTTAATATGGATTTAACTATGGTATCAGGAACTAGGGTAGTAACACGTGAGTTTAGGATGTAAAAGCGAAAATGCTTCACTATCTTAACCACTACATAAGCATGCTTCTCCATGTTTGAATACTTCAGCTCATGAGCTTTGAGAGGATAGCTCATGAAGGATATGGGAGATTCCACACCTTCTTTGTTCTGTTGAACTAGAATGGCTGAAAGTGTGTGTTTGAAAGCATAACTATACATGATGAAATCCTTGGTATAATCTTGATAAACCAGAATTGGGGTGTGGGCAATGGCTGTCTTGATGTCTTGAAATGCCAATTTGCCTTCTTCAATCCAGCTAAAAGTGGCATTTACCTTCATCATGTTTACGATGTTTTGAGTCTTCTTAGTAAACTCAGGGATGAACCTTCATAAAAAATTCACTTTTCCAAAGAAAGAGTGAACTACAGTCTTACTTATGGGCAGAGTAAGCTCTTGGATAGATTTGACTCTTTTTGAGTCAATATTTATGCCTTCTCTAGATACAATGTGTATGAGAAGCTTCCCTTCTATCACTCCAAAGATAAACTTCTTGGGGTTAAGAGAAATGCCATTCTGGTGGCAACATTCTAGCACTTGTTGCAAATGGTGTACATGGTCAGGGCGATGCTTGGAAAAGATGGTCAAGTCATCAAGGTATACTAAAATGAACTTACCCATTTCATTTTTTAAAGTAAGGTCCATTGCTCTCTAGAAAGTAGCGCTAGCATTCATCAGGCCAAATGGCATTCTTTGATATGCAAAGGTGCCCCAAGGCATGGTGAAGGCAGTCTTGTGCTGGTCTACTTCACCAACTTCAACTTGATTGTATCTTGAGAAGCCCTCTAACATTGATAACATCTTTGAACTGGTAACTATCTAAAGCACTTGATCTATGATGGATAGATGATATTTATCCTTTAAGGATGATTGATTTAAATTCTTGAAGTCCACACAGAGGTGAATTTTGCCATTCTTCTTTCTCACAGGTACTATGTTGGCAATCCATGTGGAATGATGGATTGGAAAAATTATCCTAGCATTCAATATTTTTTGTATTTCAGACAAAATAGTACCTACTGTCTTTGGATTGTACTACCTAGATTTTTGCTTGTAAGGAGCTAAATCATCTTTGAGAGGAATATCATGGCAAATTTCATCAGGTCTGAGTGACTTCAGATCATCATAGGAGTATGCTAGGACATCCATGTACTGGCTGAGCAGAGCAGTGAACTTGAACTTTTCTTCTTGAGTGCAGCACTTCCCAATGTTCACCATCTTGGGATTTTCCTTGGTACCCAAATTTACTTGATCAAACACCTAAGAAGAGCTTGAATCCATTTACTATTGTTTGATGAACCTATCATGCTTGTCAAACAACTTCTCGAGGGAAACCAATCCTTTGGGAATTTTATTCCCTTTAAGTTGTAGGAATTCTTCAACTGTGTTCGAATTTGATTCAGGGGCTGGTTCACTGCCTTCAAAGTGGAGCTATTCAAAGCTGCCTTTTTGTTCTAGGAAGGCAATGACTTAGTGGTCACCATTAAATACTTACCAATGATTGGCATTGTTAGGCACACTTGGTCAAAAGACCAGTTCTATAATGTATGTGTCTTCTTTAAAATCAGTGTGAGGAACCAAAAGAGTTGCTAAAATAGCCAAAACATCAACTCTATCATTGAATTCCCTAGGAACTACAGAGATGCTAAAAGCATCAAGACATTTAATTTGATCCCAAACCAGATTGTGGTAGTGGTGCAATCTCTCATTTTTAGTTTGGTATAGGTTTCTCACCTGACAAACCACCAGTTTGACACCCCTGTCTTTAGCATTTTTTAATCCAAGTAGAAGAGATTCATATTCAGCTATGTTATTAGTATTGTTGAACTACAACTTGTATGATTAAGGAAAAATATCTCTTTGAGGAGATATCAACACAATTATGGCTCTTAAACTGGTAGAGGAATAACTACCATCAAATTCTAGCATCCATACCTCATTTGAGACTAATTTTTCCTTATACTTCTCCTTGTGTGGAGGGGAGAGTTCCTCCACACTTGCACTGCGCTCTATCATGTCCACTGTTGTTCCTTTTGAACCAATTTTTAGACTATCATTTTCAAAAGTTTCATCAGCTGAAACATGAACATCCTCTATGGTCAAGAAATAATTACCCATTCTTAAAGACTCAAATAGAATTTGAGCTTCAGGCGCTGATGTTTTAATGACCACATATTTTACTTCCTTCTCAGGGAGCAGCATTTGCATGATACCTTTAATTGGGATCCTTACTTTAAACAAGTCCATGCTTAACTCACCACCAATGTCCTTACAAAAAATTTGCCCAAGAAGAATGCCATATGAGGTTGCGACGTCAGCCACTAGGACTGTCATCTTGATTCTCTTTTACAGGAATGCTACAAATGCAAATTGGGCATCTTTGATTTGTTCCAGCAATGACACTTGTTTATTATCCATGGAGAAACATATCCCAAATGTCTTGGTTAGTGTGAGACCAAAGGATTCAACTAATTTGGAAAACATGACATTATCTGACGCACTTGAGTCTATGATGCAATTGTTTAGCTGATGTCCATTTATCAACAGAGAGACATAAAATGGTTCAGTCCTTCTGGGGGTAGCAGGAGGAGTACTGACAAGGTTATTCTGGGTGGATGTGGGAGTGACCTTTGGAACAACTGGTCCTATAGGGATGGTTTTATTTCTCACACATTCCACTAACTTATCCAACTACTCAGGGTTGGATTGTAGAAATTCAAATTCAGACATTTGGATCTTAGTTTTCTTGACATGGTCAATTATGTCAAATGTCTGAAATGAATTATGAAGAGGGAAAGGGAGTTCATCCTTCTAGTTTTTTGGAGGGGGAGGACTAATCTGCAAAATTGAAGTTGAAGGTGAAATCATGTTTGGAGTACTTACTTTGTTAGCAATCATTGGGTCCTTCAATTGGAAAGGTAGAGTGGTTCCCTACTTAGCAATTGAAATTGCAAGCTAAGATTCTTCTCTTGTTTTGTCCTTATCAGCTGATTAGGCTGACTAATTCTTAGACCAAGTGAAAATAGTGTATGATCCCTTAGCTGGTTTACCTTCACTTCTGGGTTCATCCTGATAATTTAGGAAACCAATTTTGGAGTCACTAGCTAATTCTTCTTCTCCTTCTGTGAAGACATTAACATCATCTTCAGGGTTCAACTTAGGTTGGAAGGAGAAATCTGATTTTGTTTCAAGATATCCAATTGTTGAATTGGTTGGAGGTGCTTTAATGGCTAATTTTATCTAAGTGGGAGGAAGACGGTTTGGCTACCCTTGATTCCTGGCAGTATTGCCTTGGTATGCCTGATTAGGGAATGTCCTCCTTGGTATATCTTTGTACAAAGGAGCAGATGACATCCCTTGTGCCATTTTCTTTCTAAGAGCAAGTAACTCATTGGCCAGTTTCTACACCATTAGATCAGTGGTGCATGTAGATGGTTATTCAGAAGATGAAGATTTACCTCTGTTAGGATCTCTTCTTATCTTTCCTAGCAAGATAAGGTCATCTTCCACTTTAGTGGCCAATCCTAAGCAGTAGTAAGGTCTATGTGGCTAGCCCATCTTAGCAAAAAACTCACTTCAGGTAGCTGTGAATTGATGAAGAAACATTTAAGATTCTCAAGTGTTAGCTAAGCAATTGTAAGAATCTGATTTCTTAGCTTGTCAAACTTGGCAATGAAATTCCTCATAGGTTCATGAGGTTCTTTCTTCATCTATGTGAGCTGGGCTAGCAGGGCATGTGCATATCTGTAGGCTTGAACCTTTCTTTAAATTTAGCTTTAAGAGTGTTCTAGTCAGTCACAGACTGAGCCTACAAGTGGTAAAACTAGTCTGCAGTAGCACCTTGCAATATTTCCACAAAAAACCTAACTGCTACGTCCTCAAATTCCATGCCTATCACACCATAGGGTATACTAAAGGCTATAATGTGTTCATCAGGGTGAACTCTTCCATTACCAAAGAATTTAGGGAAATTCTTCCTTGAATTGTGTGGAAGCTCATGTAGAGGTGGAGTTAGATTAAGTGGGCCAAAAGAGTTACCTCAGGGGCTTTGAACTACCATTATTAGATTATGGAAAGTGGGGATAACAAATCTAGGTGGAGTATGTATAGGTAAAGCTTTGGTGATAGCAGAAAAATAAGCTCTACCTTGTATTGGCGACCTAGTATGGGTAGGAGGAACACTCCTAGATCATTGAACTTGAAGTTGTGAAGGAAACAAATCAAAATTTCCTTGTTGCACCAACTCAAAAATTGGGTCGAAAACACCTTAGGTTCTCTAGCTTCTTGTATAGCGTGGAGTTGTCAAATTGTAGAATAAAAATAGGAAAGAATTGGTCCTACTTTAGCTTGAATCTTGAGGCTTCAAACTGCTTGTTCTTCCCCAACAGAGTCACCAAAAAATTATTGCATGAAGTTGGGAGGAAAAATTAACAATGGAAAAGCACTAGAGCTGCTCGTTCTTCTGAAATAGAGTCAATAGATAAGGCTATAATGGTAATAAGTAAGACACAGACTAGAGTCACCAGAATATATAATGGATAAGGATAGGAACTGCTTGTTTAAATCCCCAATGGAGTCACCAAAAAACTGTTGGGTGAATATTTTGTCACCAACTAACTGATGAGCAAAATAGGTCTGATCAACCACAACAAGGGAGATTGGTCAGCTAAGTGTGTAGGTTTACCACATCAAAAGGGGAAAAATCTCTCCTGTTATCAAGGGGAGGTTCCTTATAAACATGAAGAGCCTATATACTCTCTATATATATGCAAAAAATAACACTTAGGGCAGGATAACACCATCCATCTCTCTTTTTTTAGAGATGATGCTCGCAAAAAAAGGAGAAATCTAGGTGAAGACACTGAAGGCACTTCTCTTCTTTTAGAAGTGGTCTTACAAAAAATAGCAAGAGTTCTTTTAGGTAGTGATAAGTAACTGGTAACAAGATACAATAACCAGCAGAATGAAGTATAGCACAAAGTCTCCACTTCAGCTGCCCAAAAAGTGAAATACAAAAGACAATAAGGGCACAAAGTCATCCCAAGGTCTTTTACATAGAAATATAAAACAAAGAAACACACTAAAGGCAATTGTAGACAACACAAAGTCTTCTCACAGTTGGCTTCAAGATATCTTCCTGATTGTCTCCACTAGCTCTACCTATTTCATTCAATGGACAAGAACACATTCAGAAGGTAGACATAAGAATAGTATCCTAAATGACACAAGCCATGATAGCACAAAGTCTGAAAGTAACTTGCTTTCTCATTCAAACAAATAAATATGATTAACAACCTGAGCTCAAAGTATCAGTGATAACCTCTCAATTTTGGCAAAGTTTTGATTTCTTTAACCAAAAAGATCCCCTAGTAAAAAGAAGATATTTACAAGATATAGTAGCCAAGAAAGGCGTGACACTTTATTCCTTGAATTGACCCATGTTTCATTTAATACTTTGAATGCATCTTTAGTTTTATCAAAGGACCATGTTGGAACAGGGCAGCTGCCGTAACTGTGGCATGCTAGGTCATCTCAAATGTCTCTTTCTGGGTCTAGGTCATCTGGTCTATCTCTTGATGTCTGCATAGCTGTCCACTTTGCCTTTAATCCAAGGGAGACAAAATAGGCCATGCCTTCAATGTTTTCAATTCAAAATATTTGCTTGGTGGACTGATCCACCTACTAGAATAACTTCTACGTAGATATTTTGGCCTTTCTCTCTTTTTGCTACGATTTGAGCTCCCACTTCATCTGGTCACTGAGTTTGTTCTTTTGTCTTTCTCCATCTTTGTCTCTTCCTTGAATTTGAGCTCTCAGGGCTACATTCCTAGCCTTACTAGCTCTTTTAGCTTTTTCTCTCAGTGGTTCTTCCCTTTGGCATTTTGGCCTTTTGCATTCAAGTCTGTGATCAAAACTTCAAAGATCAATGGCTATTTCATTATCATGAATTTGACATCTTCAAGCCCATCATCATTTGAAAGCCAAAATCTAGTTTATTGCCCTGAGTTTGATGGCTACAGGGATATCACCAGACGTCTAGATCTCAATAGCTAGTTTGCAATGCTTAATTTTGACATTTGTAGGCTCGTAATCCTCCTCGATAATTCCTTTGGCTTTGTTGTTTGATCCTTCCCAGAGGGAACTTGCCCTTCAGGGTCTTGATAAAGGTCTATTTTATTCAGTGAGAGCCCCCCACAAGGGTACCTACCCTTTGAGGTTCTTTGGGTTGCCTTCGGGCTTTTGTTCTTTCAGGCTTCTTTAGGTTCCATTTCCTTTGGACAAAATGTCTAAAGGAATTCCTTCATGTCTCTTTCCCACTTGCTTTGGCCACTTTCTGTCAAGTTTTTCCTTTAGTCAAGCTTATTCCTTTAGAATTTTTGTTCGAAGGAAATGACTTAATCATTTTGCCACGAAAAATCTTTTCTAAAGGAATTCCTTTGCTCCATGCAGCCTTTTAAATGGCCCATTTGATCCTCGCCTGTCCTTCGAAAGGGTTGTTTGATCTCTAAGATTGCCTTTCAAATTTTTACAATGGTCCATTTGGCTCCTAAGTGTCCTCTGCAAGGGCACTTGTCCTTCAGGCTCTGGGATTATACCGACTGATTAAAATCACCTAAGTGTTGAGAACTCGTTCCTTTCCTATAGGGTTCATAGAAATGGGTCTATGGAGTCCATAGTTCCTAGTCCATAGAACCAAGAAACTAACCTACAGAGTCTTTAGTTCCCAGTCGATAGAAACAAGTCTGTAGAATCCTTCCTGTAAAGTCCATAGAAATGAGTATGTAGTTTTCAAGTCTACAAAGTCCATAAAACTGAGTATGTAGAGTCCATAGAAATCAACCTGCGGAGTCTATAGAAATGAGTCCATAGAATTGAGTCCATAGAACCCTTCCTACAGAGTCCATAGAAGTGGGCCTGTGGAGTCCATAAATTTATCTAAGTCTCTCAAGCCTTGAAAGAGTCCATAGAATCCAGCATGTAAAGTCCATAGTTTCCTTCTTGTAGATTTCATAGAAATGTATCTACAGAGTCCATAGAAATAAGCCTACAGAGTCCATAGAATTGAGCATGTGGAGTCCATAGAAACGTATCTGAAGAGTCCCTTAGCTGAAAAAGTTTGAAAAATAAAGAATTTGAAGGCTCATAACAATTTTTCAGAAGGGAAGAGAGAATTTTTGGGCTTGTAAGACCAAAAATAGTTCATGTGTTGTCCCAAAAATGAGTAACAGACTTTGGGAACAACAGGTTTGATAGTTATTTACTTAGGTATAAATTTTTCTTCTTCAAGATGATGTTCATATGGGATTTTGAAAACTATAATTACTTAATTGGTATGAATGTATTTAACACACCCATGTACTGTATAATGTATTGCTTGAAGTGTATGGATCCAAGGTCTTCCTAATAACATATAAAAGATTCACATTGTAGTTATAAATAAAAAGGTAGTAACCACATGTGTAGGACTAACTTGTAACTTAGGCAGGTCAATCTCACCAAGGACCTTCTAGGAGGTCCCATCAAATTCTCTAACTACCATAGTAGAAGGATGAAAATTATGATGAGTATAACCCAAATGCATAAGTAATGTCATAGTTCAAACATTTTCACTTGTACCATTATCAATCATAACACTATGTATAGGCTGGTGATCAGGGAATGCTTGAATGGATAAAGAATGAAGATGAGAGTCATCATCCTTAACCTCATTATCATCGAAAGTAATAAAAGTTATATAAATCATAAAAATTATATATTGTGTATAAGTACCAATATTTTCATCTAATGGGTGCCCATAATGTGATGGAGGAGGATGTGCATTATATGCCATTTTCACTTCTAGTTCCTTCTTCAAATGGTCTTACAAAGGATTGTTAAATATTTTTTGTTTCTAGTGATCATCAGGTTATGAACCTGATTCCTTGGGAGGATCATCAAATGTAATATTTTGGTCATCAATAAGGTCTTGGATATTATGCTTCAAGGTAAAACATCTATTCATAGAATGTCATAGTCCCTCATGATAATCACAGTAAGCATTCACATCATATCCTTTAGGTAGAGGTCTATCTATATCAACCTCTATAGGATGAAGGAGAGATATAAGATGACATTGTACTAGACATGGGATTAATGAAGTGAGAGACTTTGATAAGCATGTAAATTATCTCCTTGGTTCATTTATAAGATAAGTTGATTAGGTTGTTATGAAATTGTGTTAACTGTGGTGGTTGTTTCCTTTTTAGGCTCAAGAGGTTTTACCTTATAACTTGGTTTCATTGTAAATTTGGTATTGGATGTAGATGTAACTGGTGTGTTTGCTACATAATTGAGCTTATTCAATGAAATAAACTTCATTTCATGGTCGTGTACAACATGACATAAGTCATCAAAATATTTGAACTTCTTCAAAATAATGGACTCATGTAAAAGAGCAAGAAAACTTTGCTTAAATATGTCTTTCAACTCCTTATCTGCCATAAGATTAGTAATTTTATTCAACATTGACATGTATCTTAAGACATATTCATTGATAGGTTCATTTGTTCCTTATTTTATTTTTAAAATTTAAGCATAAGAAAGACTTTTGAAAATATTAATATAGAAGTGTGCCAAAAATTAATCTACAAGAGGTTTGAATGCTTTCACAGATTAGAGAGATAAATCATAAAACCACCTCAAAGCATATTCCTTGAGGCTTCTTAGGAATAACTTGGACAAGAGTTTATAATTGGAGGTATAATCAAGGTATGCTACATAAAATGTGAACTTAGGTGTAACAAAATTATTTAAGCAAAGGGTGCAAAGATATCTCCAGTGCAAGAGGGTTATGTAACACATCTTGGGAATTACTAGCATGATGAGAATTTAAAATATTTTGTTTAATGTTTTTAACCTTGTCCTCCAAGGTCTTTATAACTTTAAAGAGTTTTTGAAATATTGACCCATTGGGATTTAAATTAACAAACTGAGTAGTCATTAAAGGGGGTGCAATCATGGTTTGAATAGGCATATAAATTGATATTTGAGTTGAAAGATTTATTAGCCCCATGGTAGATGTAGTAATAGTTGTTTTTTTTAGAGTTACAATCATTGAGAGGGGGGGGGGGTGAATCAGTGAGCTCAAATATTTCAATTTCAATTTCATTCCTTCAAACTATTAACCAATCAGCATATATCAATTTGATCAAGCAACATTAACAAGAGATCTCATTCATTCAATGCATACACAAGATCAAACACATAACACATAGCTCCTATGGGAAACCCTCATGGGGAATAAAACCCACTCTCATGGACTAGTATCTTATAAGAAATTATAAACAAGAGACTGATCAACTCTTTTAGACCAACAAACTTTGATCATCTCCTCCTAACCAAAGGTATTTAGTGAAACACCTATTTCATAAGGAGTAACTACCCCTAAGGAAGACCAATTACTTTAAACCCTAATTTTAAAACCTCCACCTTAGAAATTATTTCTTAAACACATGATGATGGATCTCTATTTTCTAACATCTACACAAAATCTCTCTATATCTCAAACAAGCCTCTTACATAGGCATGTCAGAATCTCTCTCCTTCTTCACTCAAACTGTCCTTATATGCACACTCAGATCTCTTCGTATATAATAAACTAAAAGATAAATTTTTTGACATCATAAATATTAATTATAGGTCATATACATAGATATAAATCTTCTCTACTCATCAATTCATCAATTGGGCAATCTACCTCTCCTTCGCTCCACAACTCTCACACATACCTTGCACAAGTCTTCCACATACCTAGAAACCATCTCATTTGGTTCCAAAATTTATAGATAAATCATGAATTAATAATATCATACTATTTCCTTTTCAACCACAAAACATGCCTTCAGCCTTAAGGCATCTCACATGGGTCACACTTAAGCACAATCCACTTTTAAAATAGGCCTAAGTTACTTTTAGGTCATATGGAGACACATTTAGCTCTTTGACACCTCTTTGAGCAAATTAATAACATAATATCACTTTTCAAATACATATTTCCAATCTAAATGACCCCTTAGTCATCCTAAAATTCTTATAGTCATCATTGCACTCTTTTGTGCAAGCTTAATCAACTCAAACAATAGCTTTGTTCATAAGGACACAATGAATGAATACACAGTCAAATTATTAAGCATTATTCATAATAAATATAGATTTATAACACCTATAAAATTCACATAAATCATCCTCATGGAGTCTACAACATTATCCAGTAGCTAATTCAACATTAAACATCAAAATATCATCCAAACAAGCTTGAACAATCTTCTTGGGTCACTTATAGTCCATGCACGAATACACAGTCAAATTTCAACCTTAATATATTTGAATGTAAAAAATTATATATATTCATATTAGGTTCATTATATGTGCCATGGATTCTTATTCATATTTTATTTTTATAGCATGAACAAATTCTATCTAGATCGAAAGATATGGTCCAAAAACCACAGACTGGTTTTTCCCTTTGTAAAATTCAAATATTTAAATGTCAGTGATCATAGTTAAACATTGAAAAATATAATAGAATCTCATGTCCTATTATATTTAGATCAATATCACACCATAGATATTATTTTAACTTTAATTCATAGGTGATAATGCTCAAACATTAAACCTCAGTCACTTTGACCTCATCTCATGCACCCTTGTAATGTTGACTCAATATGCATCATCGATCTTTGTGGATCAGCTAGTTATTTATTATGCAACACATATAATTAGATAAAATTATTGGAATAACTACTCACCATTGATATTTATCCTTTACCTTTACTCAGTCATTAAACATCATGCACTATTTACCATCTCTCTCAACACGTACCATTGGATCTTCATTTGGTCCTGATCTTTAATTTTGTTAACCAACAAACACTTTGACCTCTTTGACTTACTATGCACCATATTTATTAACTATATGGAATATTGTGATCTATTGGATCTCCATTTGGTCATGAACTTTAACTTTGTGTAGAAATGACTAAGTATGGAGACCATTTCTATCTGCCTAAAAGGCCAACTTTGCATAGTCATAACTTTTGCCTCTTTCACTCGCATGTTCTAAAATTTGGACCATATGATCTCCTCACATATAAAAATACAATAAAATAAAAAACTAATCCTAAAACCCTCACATTTATGTTATATATCATCATTTAAAATTCTTCTTAAAATCTTCTATCACAGAGCCAACTATGCTTAGAAATTGTCTGGGAGGCCAACTTTGCTCATGCATATCTTTTGATGTACTTTATTACATGATCTAAAATTTAGAATAAATAAACTAGGATCAAAATTAAACAAACCCATATGATAATTTTGTCTTGATACCTTTGCTCATGTGAATACTAACCTCATCAACATGCTTATCATCTTTGCTTGAGCCCTTTTGCAAATTTGGCTAAGTATGGGAACATAGTGAATTTTTTCTGAGTAGCCAACTTTGCATCATCATATATTCAACCGTGATTCATTTCATGACTTGAGATCTAGCACATAAAAACTAGGGACTAATGTGGTCATAACCATATGACCAATTCCCCTTGAATCTTTCTCACATGGTAATGGTGACATCATCAAATTACCTACTCAGATTTTCTGCCACTAGATCCAAAGTGTCTAGATGACAACGATGATCAACTAGATGAAATACACTTATGCACACAAGCACTTAAAGATTATAAAACATCTTCGGGACATTTTTTACATTCTCAATATTCCATACTTATCCCTAAACATCTTTAACCATGCCAAAATAAAAGATCAACTAATCATACGTCAAGCATACTAGGACAAGCACATTGCACACTTTGTCATTATCTTTTAGGCTATCAAATCACTTCATCCACTCACAAAAACACATCGATGACATCACCATGACATCATTTATAATACTCTAGTTTTTTTAGGAAATAAAGGTTGAAATACATATCATGTGCCCCTATTACAAGTATTAGACTGTAATGTGTTTGGGGGGAGGGTTGTTGGTATATGTGGATGACCCATAGTTATAATAACATGATCAATCGATGGACCTATTTGGTCACTTTATGATTTTTAAATTTTTAGTTTTTAAAATGGTTATTAGGATTTCATCATGATCTTCAAGGTTTTAATAAATACACTCAAGAAATAATGAAATTGTTTAGACTTGCTCATGATCTATTTGTTCATGTGTATTATCTTTATTAGACTCATGATTTTCATTATCAGAATCTTATTCTATGATAACCTCATTAGTATGTTTATCATTATCAACATTGGTATCATCATGATCTATAGGATTAGATCCCTTATTAGTTTGAGACATCTTAAGTGGTGGGAGGGGAATCTTTATGTGTTCAATAGACACACCTTCCAATCTAGGGCTATGCCTAGGTTGCACGCAAAATAATATAAGTAGGAAATAAAAAAGTACAATAATTTGAAACCCTGGATGACTGAAAACCCTAAGAATTAAAAATGTTTGCATTCATATGAATTGGGTTCACCAAATGTTTAATCCTAAAAATATATATTGGAGTTTTATAGGGTTAAAGGGACATAGATAGCCTATGGTACAAAAGTGATAAACTATCTATATAACATGTCAATTAGATGCTAAACTTAGATATAACATATTGTAAATTTATTAAATTAAAATAGGCTAAAAATGGTAAGTACAACTATGTTATATATGAAAATGCCAAAGCAGTAATGTACTTAGATGATTTTGATGCTAACACAGTTATAGATCTGGAATAGGTACAAGGTAGACTAGAAGAATATTCTAAAATAGTTTGGTTTGTCTACAAAATACTGCATCTAAATCATCCCAACTAACTATGTAGTTCAAGGGAAGGTTCATATACCATTACAACACTTTTGCCTTGAAGGATGTATCAATTAAATAGATAGAAACATTCTCTTGGACTACGTGGTGGAATGAACACAAGTTGGCCACATATTTGACATGCTCTATGGGTGTAGTTTTATTTTCACCTATGAAATATGGTAGGATTTTGAAGATTGAGGATGGGATATCATCATATTGGGCCAAATTGAGAGGGCTTACATCATTGAAAGGAATAAATACCTAATTCCTTGGGACACCCATGTTGGTTTTTATTGACTTTAAACATGAAATTGATACTTATTATTGCTACAAATATCTTTTTCAGCTTCAATTTGTGTCCCATCGGGCATGCCAAAAATTGTTATCACTTAGAAGTGCACCTTGCAAGAACCTATACTTTATTCTCACTCTTATTGATGCAATGGAAAATTTACAAGGTGTGGGTGACCTTATATTGGAGATAATATCTAGATGAAGGGTTGGTTCCCTTTAATATACTCACCCACAACTCTCTAAACTCTCTCAGATTATGTTTTCTTGACTAGGAAAAGGGTAAAAGTAACAATGTTAGAATTGAAAATGGAAAAGAAAACTAAAAATTTAGGGTGATGCACCAATGTGAAACTCAATTTTGAAGTTAATTAAAAAACTTTTAAAGATTAATAAATTACACACATTCACTTTCTTATCATACAATGACTCTTGTATCAATATTTCATACAGAGGTCTAGACAAACACTCACACTAGTTTGGAAGGAATGAACAATAATTTAATTCACTTTCACATTAGGTAGAAATTAGAATTAAACACTTGGTATGAAATATAAGAGTTCTTACTTATTGCATAAATGTGATAGATTTAAACATAAACATAGGAAAATCAATCATTCACTAAGTTATATCAATGAATATTAATAACACACTTCATGAACAACCTGAAAATGAAGAAAAAATCAGCTCTTTATTGCTTCAAAGGTGAGGTAGTACAAATTTTTGGTAGAGTTTATATAATAAAAAATCATAATATCTTAATATTCATTCAAAAATTAATGTACATATATAAAATAAGAAGAGAGAGAGATAAGACAAGAAGCTAGAGATGAGTCCACATGCAAGTCAACTTCACTCCTAGTTCAATTGAAATTTTAATTTCACCTTCAATACTCCCTTCCAAATTGTTGCATAGCACTTTTGGATTTTTAACATTAATTAATTGAAGTATGGTGTATTAATTAAGAGGATAATTTTTTTTGAGTTTTTGAAAATTCAAATATTCTTTATGCATACTTTGATTGTCTTTAGTCTTGAAGAGATCTTTAGTTAACTCCTCTTGAACTTTCAATTTGTATTGAACTCCTTCTGATCTTTAGTTAACTCTTTTTGAACTTGCATGCATCTTGAAGTTTTAATTTAGTTAAATTTATTTCATCTTAGAGTTTGACTTTGATTTATCTTAACTTGCAACTTAGAGTTTGTCTTTAGTTATCTCACTTGTAACTTGGAGTTTGACTTTATTTATCTCACTTGCAACTTGCATGCATGCTTAACTTCTTGACTTTATAAATTTAGCCAATAGAGGGGGAAAATAGGAGGGAGATGCATGTTGACATTATAATTGGTATCTTTCATAATAATAGGGTCTCAAATATTAACCAAGACTTGATTTCAACTTCTCTACTTTTGCATGTTTTGAACTCCACTTTTCTAGGGCTAACTAAAGATTCTTATTGTTGATTTGACTTTTTATAAATTTAGAAAAAAGTGGGGAATATAATTTAGAGAGATATAATCATGTTTATGTTTCATTATTCATGAAATATATCTACTAATTATTCATTTGATGATGACAATCACAATTCCTCATACTGGTTCTTCTAGATATGCCCATCTTCTGTGGTTTTGGTAAGCTTACTGAATGTATTGTGAGAACCTAGAACTTAATGAAATAATATTATTTGATTAAAAAAGGAGTATAAATATTATTTAAACATAATTAACATGTTATCATATGATTTTAAATAAATATTCTGCTCTAATCTCCATATACAACTCTAGAAAATGTCATTTTATGCTCTCTTGAACTAAAAAAACTTTGATTTTCTTCATGAACTGACCTATATTTTGGAATTTTATCTATTTTTAGGTATATTAATGGAATTAAAACAATTTTAAACCTTAAATTATATCAAAAAGTACTTTCATGTCAAAATTCATGAGATTTCATTCAATTAAACTCAAAATATACACTTTTTTGTGTTTCCTAGCTTACACAATTTCAATTTTGAATGCTTGAAGTTTGAGTTTTGAAATTTTATTAAGTTTTATAAGGTTTAAATACCTATTTATTTTTAAATTAATAATTATAATAAACCCTATAAATATTTCAACCATTGTATGTACTCAACCAATCTCTTAAACCTCTCAAAAATTATTTTTTCTGACTATCTCTCTTGCTTACTTAAAAACCTGATACTTGTACCTTTGCCTTTATTTATTTTTTACTTAAAATTTTTTATTTAATAATTTAATTTATTCTAAATAATATTTCACACAACTTTTATTTTGTAACAAGGAACTAAAAAATGTAATTATATTTCTTAAAATTGAGTCATTAGAGTTTAAGAAGGGTTTTAGAGCAACTATTCTTCTTAAGGATTGTTCATAAAATTAAGCCACTATAATAAGAAATAAATGCATATAATATTGAGTTAATCTAGGCTCAAAAATTATCCTAAGACTATTTGAACCAAATCTTCTTCAATTTTATGTACCAAGCATTTGAAAATTGTCTTCACTAGCTTGTAACTAGTAGCTAGTTAGAGGAATAAAAGAAACCTTTGTTAAAATTTTGACTTGTGAGATGTTTTTGAGCATGATTTTGGGATGATGAAGGTTGTATTTTTTTTTACATACCTTTTTAAGTCTTCACTCTATGAATCAATTCTTATTAAAAACTTGCACATAAGCAATTTTGACCAATGATGGCAAAATTGTCAACACTAACCCCCAAGATCCCTCTATTAATGAGTATTGCCTACATAGCCAATAATTTGAAGAAGAATTTAGACTAATGTATTTATCTCATATATTTTTTATTATATTTTAATCATGAAATATATGGAAATCAATTACAATAATGACATAGCTTATAACCTTGAAAATATAGCTCTTGAAATGATCCTTAAGTACTCTTGATTTAATGCTTTGATAAGTTGCATTAGGTATTTTATAGGTTTTATTGTTTTTTAAATACCTTTTTAAGTCTTCACTCTATGAATTAAGTCTTATTGAAAACCTACACATAAGCAATTTTGACCAATGAATGTAAAATTGTCAACACTAACTCCAAAAACCTCTCTATCAATGAGTACTACTTACATAGCCAATACTTCAAAGAAGACCTTAGACTAATGTAGTTATATTTTAAATGTTTTATTATATTTGAATCATAAAATATATGTAAATCAATTACAATAATGACCTAGCTTATAACTTTGAAAATATAGCTCTTGAAATGATCCTTAAATACTCTTGATTTAATGCCTTGAGTAATGAATGAGGGTTGATATTATATTTATATAAAAATTTATTGATAAATAAATCGCATTAAATAAGTTATGCCAACCATTAGGATATGTTTTATTTATACATTATATGACTTTAGGGCAATGGATGCTTATGTTGAAGCAGGACACCTATGTCAACATAGGTGTCTATTCGAGACGTTAGTGTTCAAAGAAAGATATAAAGTCTAGGTTAAAAATTATAAATGTGGAAGATAAGAATTGTTTAAGTATTTTGGGAAAGATATAAAGTCTAGGTCATCAACATAAGACTAGTTGGACCAAGAGATAGACCAAGGGGCACAAGATACAACAGATGTGGAAATTTTGAAAGTAGGAAAGGTCCAAAACTAAGAGGAACAACCAAGGTTTGAGTTCAAAAAGTGTACAAGACTAAGGCTATATATAATCCATAAAATATCATATACAATATCAAGTGTGTAAGCTAAGGTTTTGAGGCAAAGAGAAGGAAAATAAATTTATTCTCACATGTTTGATAGTATCTAAATACATAGGATCTAGTTGCAGACATAGGCACAATAATATAAACTATCATAGATCAACATAGGTCTCTTGGATGAATCTAGCATATCAAATATATATCCAATTACTAAAGGCATCCAAGTAGTACTAAAATAGTCACATTGAGTTTCATTTTGTAGTCATCTAAAATGTCATTTTATGTAATGAGTGTCACTTGAGACCACCCTATTTTTAATTTAGCTCTAGACCTATTTGTTGTATTACAGAGCATATTTCTAAATTGCAATGTATTTCAAATACTGTACATTTAATATGTACTATACACTCTATATGTATTCTCATCGGGGTTCAAGGATGGTAGCCCCCAAAAAAATTTCTAGACCCCCTTTAATGGGAAACTATTTGGGGTTGACATTACCCATGATTTTAGTACCCATTGTTTTGTAATACCACTTTGTTGATATACTATATATATATGGTTATTTCATAGGTAATACATCAAGAAGAACAAGCATTTGAGAAAAAATAATAGAGTGTGTGAATTTGGGTATGAATTCAAGAGGATTTGTTAAGCGCAGCTCTAAACAATATTTGTGCATTGTAATTATGAGAAGATAGATCTGAGAGTGGATTGTAATCTTGTGACTTGTAATAAAATTTGAGCAAATGTTTCTTGGTGGATGTAGCCCATATTGGGTGAACCATGTTAAATTTGGGCTAATTATTTTACATATTTATTTCTATTATTTCTACATCTCTGTTCATATCTATTATTATTGTGATTCTATGAAATTGTTCCACATCAATTTTTGATTTATTCCTAACAACTAGTATCAGAGCTTTAGGTTGTATTTGTTGAAGTGTTAAATCATAGGAAGGGTTATTATTTCAAGTGGGAGCTATGGTTGATGATCACATATCAAAGGTTGAAAATTTCAACAGACAAAACTTTGGTTTATGAAAGATGTAGATGGAGGATTATCTCTATCAGAAGGACCTCTGTGCTCTACTGAGAGGAAAAATAAAGTAACCTGTGAGTATGAAAGATGAGGCTTGGGAGTTGCTTGATAGGAAATCACTTGGAGCCATCAATTTATGCCTTGCATCTTCAATTGTGTTTAATGTATCATAGGAGAAGACCACATAAGGTCTCATGAATGCATTAGGAAAGTTATATGAGAAACCCTCTGCTTCTAATAAAATATTTTTAATGAAAAAGTTATTTAATATGAAGATGTTTGAAAATGATTCAATTATTGATCATTTGAATGAATTTAATATGGTTGTGATTATATTAAATTCTATAAAAATTGATTTTGATGATGAAGTTGGAGCTTTTCTTATTTTGTGTTCCTTACCAGAGAGTTGGAATAGCCTGGTAATGGCTATGAGTAACTCGGTCTCTAATAATGCCAGGTTGAAGTTTGGGGATGTCATATGAGTAATCCTTAGCGAGGAAATGCAACAGAAAAGATCTGGGGAGACTTCTACTTCAAGTGATGCTTTGGTGATGGAGAATAAACAGAGATAAAATTTTAGAGAAAAAGGAAAGTGTGGAAAGTCAAATGGTCCTGGAAGGTCAAAATCAAGGGCCAGGATGGTATGCTGGCACTGTGGAAAGACTGGGCTTGCGAAGAAGGATTGTTGATCTCTTCAGAATAAGAATAAAATTTAGGAAGACACCAAGGAAGTGAATATGGTAATAAGTAATGTTTATCAGGGTGCATTAATTCTCTCTATTGACAATATTATTGAGTCTTAGATTTTAGATTTAGGGGCTTATTTTCATGCTACACCATATAGACATTATTTTATTGATTATGTTCAAGGGGATTTTGGACATGTTTACCTTGGTGATGATGAGCCTTGCAACATAGTAATAAAATGAATTGCTCAGATCAAGATGCAAAAGGGGAACACTTGGCTACTAAATGATGTCAGGCATGTGCCTAAGTTGAGATAGAATTTGGTATCCTAGGATAGATAGGCAGTGAAGGTTGTATGGTGACATTTACAATAGATTATTAGAAGGTAACCAAGGGTGCTCTTATGGTAGCAAGAGGTAACAAGGTTGGTACATTTTATTTATCAAGTAGTGTTGATTATTTTAATTTTATAGTTGTAGATGTAAATGCAACTTTGTGGCACAATAGGCTCGATCACATGAGCCAAAAGGGTTTACAAATTTTGAAGGATTATTTTCCTGAATTGAAAGGGTTTGATTTAGATTTCTGTGAAGACTATGTGCATGAAAAATAGAAAAGGGTAAAAATTTTCAAGGTTGGACCTACAAGGAAGGAGATTAAGTTAGAGCTGGTTCATTCAGATGTATGGGGGATGGCTTAGGTATCTTCTATTGGTGGGTCATCTTACTATGTCATTTTTACTGATGATGTAACTAAAGAATTTTGAGTGTATGACATTAGGAGAAAATTTGATGTGTTTATTACATTTAACAGATGAAAATCCTTGGTTGAGAATGAAATAGGTCTCAAGTTAAAATGTCTCAAGTTAGATAATGGTGAGAAATATTACAGTAATGAATTTTTTTATTACTGTTCAAGGAATAGAATTTGCAAGCAGAGGATGGTTTGAAGAACTCCATAACATAATGGATTGTCAGAAAGGATAAACAAGACTATCATGGAGCGTGTTAGGAGCATGAGGTTGCATGTAGGATTACCTCTGTAATTTTGGGTAGAAGTAGTAAACATGATAGTATATTTGATAAATAGAGGTTCTTTATCTACTTTGGATGGAGACATACCTAAGGAATCTTGGTCTTGTAAGAAGGTTGATTATTTATTTTTTATAATATTTGGCTATGAATTCTTCGTTCATATTGATAACGATGATAGGACCAAGTTAGAGTCTAAGTCTAAAAAATGCACCTTTATTGGTTATGGTAAGGATAAGTTTGGTTTTTAGATTTGGAGTCTTAAAGACAATAAAATATTTTGGTCTAGGAATGTTGTCTTTAATGAAAAATTTATGTATAAATAATAGTTACAATATTAGAAAGAGGATCCATAAAAGAGTACACATTATTGAAGGACATTGTAGATGATAAAGTGTCCACATAACTAGTTCAGGCACCTACTCCACAAGAACCCCAAACTCTTGTGGTGAGAAGGTATTCTAGGGTAAGAAGGGAACATGAACATTTTTCTCTATCTCTTAATTATTTATTACTCACTAACAATAGAGAGCCAGAGTGCTTTGAAGAAGCAATGCAGGTAGATGTCAGGAAGAAGTGGGAGTAATATATAGATGAGGAGCATCAGTCTCTCATGGAAAATCATACTTGGGATTTGGTAAATCTACCTGAAGGTAAGAGAGCATTATAGAACAAGTGGGTGTACATAATTAAAGAGGATGATTGAGGAAAGAAAAGGTATAAGGCCTAGTTGGTGGTAAAGGGGTTTGCACAGAATAAGGAATTAATTTTGATGAGATTTTTTCTCCAATGGTAAAGATAACTTCTATAAGGGCTATTCTTGGGATAATGGAAATGAAAGACTTGCACTTAGAGTAGTTGGATGTGAAGACTTCATTCCTTCATAGTGATTTAGAGGAGGACTTGTATATGGAGCAGACACAGGTATATGAGGTCATAAGAAAGAAAAACATGGTGTGCAAACTAAAAAGGAGCTTGTATGGCCTAAAACAAGCTCCATAACAGTGGTACAATAAATTTGACAGTTTTATGATGGATCAGGGATACTCTAGGTGTCATTTAGACCATTATGTATATATCAAGAAGTTTGATGATGGTGATTACATTATCCTTTGTCTATATGTGGATGACATGTTGGTTACAAATAAGAACATATCGGAAATAAAGGTACTCAAGGAACAACTTAGTAATTCCTTTGCTATGAAGGATTTGGGAGCAGAAAAATAAATCCTTGGTATGAGAATAACTTAAGATATGAATAAATGAAAGTTTAATTTATTCTAGGAAGAGTACATTAAAAAGGTCTGGGAAAGGTTTAGTATGCAGAATGCTAAATCGGTTAGGACTCCTTTGACATGCCATTTCAAGTTATCAAAGGAGCAGTGCCCCAAGATAGAGGAAGAGATAATTTAGATATCACATGTACCTTACTCATTAGTTATTGGCAGCTTGATGTATGTCATGGTGTGCACTAAGCCAGATATTGCTTATGCAATGAGAGCAGTAAGTAGGTACATGAGTGATCCAGGTAGAGAACACTGAAAGGCAGTGAAGTAGATCTTTTAGTATTTAAGAGGGACCATGGGGATAGTTTTAAGCTATGGTGGATTGGACACCACTTTACATGGTTATGTAGATTCGGACATGGATGGAGATTTAGATAGTAGGAGTATAATAGGATATATATATACTATAGGTGACACAACAGTGAGCTAGATTTCATGACTACAGAAACTTATGGCTTTGTCAACCATAAAGGATGAGTATGTTGCTATCACAAAGGTAAGCAAAGAAATGATTTGGTTATAATAGTTACTTGAATATTTGGAGCATAAGCAAGAAGAAGGGAAGTTATATAGTGATATTCAGAGTGCTATACATCTAGTAAATAACTCCGCTTTCTACTCTAGGATGAAATATATACAATTGAGGTTCCATTTCATTAGGACAAATTTTAAGGAAGAGTAGTTGAAGCTAGAGAATATTCATACCATTCAGAATCTTGCAGACATGATGACCAAGGTGGTCACAAGGGAGAAACTAAAACTATGTTTAGTTTCAGTTGGCCTTCACAGATGATGGTGAAGGATTGAAAAGCCTGCTTAAAAAAAATTAGTCTTCAAGTGGGAGATTGTTGTGTTGTGGAGCTTATTTCTAAATTATAATATATTTTAAATACTGTACATTTAAAATGTACTTTACACTCTATATGTATTCTCATCAGAGTTTGGGGGTGGTAGCCCCAAAATTTTTTCTAGAACCCCTTTTAATGGAAAATTGTTTTGAGTTGACTTGCCCATGGTTTGGTACCCATTATTTTGTTATACCGCTTAGTTGATATATTATGTATAGATGGATATTTTTTAGGTAATAAATTAGGAAGAACAAAGGTTTGAGAAGAAAGAATAGAATGTGTGAATTCACGTATGAATTCAAGAGGGTTTGTTGAGCACAGCTTCAAATAATATTTGTGCATTGTAATTGTGAGGAGATAGATCTGATAGTAGATTGTACTCTTGTGGCTTGTAATAAAATATGAGTAAGTGTTTCTTGGTGGATGTAGCCCATATTTGATGAACCACATTAAATATGGTCTTTTTGTTTTGCATGTTTATTTTTGTTCTTTCTACATTATTATTATTATTATTATTATTATTATTATTATTATTATTATTATTATGTGAAATTGATCCGCATCAATTTTTGATTTATTCTTAACACTATCTTAGGGCCTCTTTTGATCCCTTTTCAGCATATATGCACTTCTAGCTCATGCCTAGATATACTGAAAGTCACATTAAACCATCACCTAGTTATTCCAAATCCTTTTTCACAACACAAGTGCCAACCATATGGACAATAGTGTGGCCCTTTTGGTCTATAGCACTGTTAATCATTAGCTTCTTTTGCCCTCAACAAATATATTTCCATTCCCTAAAGCATCTTAGGGTCGGCTTAGACTCATTTCATGTCTCAAC
The DNA here is from genome assembly GCA_037957365.1 of Torreya grandis. Taxonomy (NCBI): domain Eukaryota; kingdom Viridiplantae; phylum Streptophyta; class Pinopsida; order Cupressales; family Taxaceae; genus Torreya; species Torreya grandis. Next base: position 817,753 of record JARHVA010002332.1, read on the forward strand.
TAGCATCAAAACACTATATAAAGACCACTCTCATTCATTTATCCTTTAGATGGCAATTCTCATGAACAAGCTCAAAAATAATTATGCAAATTAAGGTCATTAATCCCTATTTACCCCTATTTCTGCATACATCCATCTATAACAATCTATAGCTCAATTTTACTTAGATTTTCAGTTTCAAATTACACTCAAAGCATTTAAATTTATATTCATACTCATACATACTAGCATCACTCTCACTTACACCAGCGCTTATATTGGGAGAACTACACTGGACTTGATCTCCTTTTGAGGTAATGGTATGTAGATAATGCTCAATACATGGCGTGTTGATGTCACGCCCAACCTAGCCTACTAATGCTACTCTTCTCACACTTGTGTTCATCAAAACACTAGAAAACATGGAGGCTTAATATTGTAAACTAACATTTAACATCATGTGCTTGTTTTTTATTATAAGGTTCTTGCCCTGGTTATTATTTCTCCAAAAGCATTGCACCTCATATTGAAAACATTTAAGAAATAAAAAAAAATGTAACTTGATAAATCTTCATTGATGACTTGTCATCCTATCCCGGATAGTGGAAGAAAGCATTTAATTAAAGAATATTGAAAAATTACAATCGTTATATTATTAAATGAGTTATAAAATTTTATCTATCAAGGTAGAAATCTTTTTAAATATTTAATATGAAGAGTCAAATAGATAAAGTTAAAGGTATTCTCTCTATAATTTTGAAGGATTGATTTTTAAATATTTGATATGAAGAATCAAATAATTAATATCAAAATTATTCCATAAATAATTTTGATAATTTAAATTCTAAATATTTGATATAAAAAATCAAATATATAAAATCAAAATTATTTTATGAATAATTTTGATAAATTAAATGTTTTTAATTATTATAATAAAAAAAATATTTTAATTTAAATTTATACTTATTTATAAATTATAATTAATTATAAATAATTTAAAATAAAAATGTTAATATTTATATAATTCTTTTCAAATTACAATAATATAAGAAATATTATAGTTTAAATTTATGCTTACTTCTCAATTAAAAATTAAAACTCTTAAAATTCATTTAAAATCAAAATAATTAACCAAGCCGATATACAACACAGAAAAAATGAAATAAATTTGCAAAATTTAGAAATTCACATTATTGATGTAGGATAGTAAGTAGGATGGATATTTAATAAAGACCACCTACTCAGAATTTAAATTATGCTATTACACTCTCAGATGGGACACAGGTATGTTAAGTATTTTTAGTAAGTTACTTGGAGATAAATAATGAATATTATTATTTTAAATTAATTTTTATGAGGTTTATATTTTTTTTAATTAAAAATTTATTGTAAAAATTATTAGTTGTTTATTGAAAAAATATTTATTATGGCAAGATTTGTTTTATAATGATAATAAAAAGAAGCATTTGATATCACTTTTGTGAAAGAAAAATTAACACTAAAATTATTATAAATATAATATAATTTGTAAAAATAATAGAAGAATAATTACACCACATTATTATAAATATATATTAATTTTATTAAACAATAAGTTAAATAAATAAAATATTTAATAATTGAAGAGAAATTAATATATATAAAATTTTGAATAAATGTTTGTAATTATTCATTGTGTATTGTTTATTAAGATTTTATATTTTTCTCCAATAATATTATTTTAAATATTATTTTTGTAATTCTCAATTTAAAAAATAAAACACACCAAATAAATTGTAGTCTAACAAAATAATGATTTAAAAGATATTGTCTAACTATTTATCAAAATATAAATACTAGAACATACCCAACAAATTCTCTTTCAACTGAAATTGCCCTCTGAAAATGGAAAAAAAGATAACATCACAGAACTTTCCCTCCTACAAACCAAAAAATTAGGTTACTCTTAAATTATTGAAATATTAAATTTAAATACAAGTTACAGATACGTGGAAAATAAATTGAAACTTCCAATCTATATTTGAATTTTTATTATTTTTTATTTTTTTAATGTATAGAGGAATTCGTAACATCCTTTCATTTTTCAGTCAGAGGGGTTCGAATCTTTAAAGCTGCTATTATAATCAATACGACTAAGAATGAGGGAGACTCCCATAACTGGAATTTAGAACTATCAGAGCAATCTCCTCCCTTCAATAAAATAAAATAAAAATTAATTTACTGATATATAATGATCATGTAATTATTTATCTAACTGAAAAATTAATATTTTAGTTAGTTAACGTATTAAATGATTACAATGGACATTTAAAGAAAACTTCAATTTTTTATGTGAAAGTTAATTGTTTTGTATTTTAATTTATAAAATGATATAAAAATTATAAAATTAGTATATATATTTTACATAAATTTATATTAAAAAATGTTAATTATATAAGTAAAATAAATGCACAAAAATGATATTTTTCAATATTTTTTACATAAATTTATTTAAAATAAATATATTAGTTTAATTTTTCAATATTTATCATAATAAAATTAATTGTGTTCATTGAATAAATGTGTATCTATCATTCATAGTATTGTGTATTTTATTTTAGCCTATAATATCAATGAAAAATAAATACATTAAATATGGTATTTGAATATTATTTTTTGTTAAGATCAAATTTCTTTTTTAAAATAAATATTAAAAAATTATACAAACTTTTTGTTTAAAATAATGATTATGTATTTTTGGTAAGTAAGTTGGAAGACAAATAATAAATATCACTATTTTGATTTAATTTTTATTTATTAATAATACATTGTGAAAATTATTGGTTGTTTATTGAAGAAACATTTATTTTGATATTATATATTTATCTAATTCTTTAATATCTATTATAATAAAGAAAGTTGTCTTTATTGAATAAATGTGTAGTTATTATTCATAACATTAAGTAATTTATTTTGGCCTATAATATCAATGAAAAAGAAATACACCAAATATAATATTTGAACATGATATCAATGATTTTTTTTTTTTTTTTTTTTTTCTAGATTAAATTTCATTTTTTTAAAAATAAATATTAAAAAAATTATATGAAACTTTTTGTCTTAAATTATGGTTATATATTTTTAAATAAAAAAATTGAGGGACAAATAATGAATATCATTATTTTGGACTAATTTTTATGGGATTTATATTTTTATCTATTAACAATACATCATAAAAAATATTAGTTATTTATTGAAAAAACATGGATTAACATTGTGTATTTATCTAATTCTTTAATATTTATTATAGTAAATTTAGTTTATTTTAATCTACATTATCAATGAAAACAAAATACATAGAATATGATCTTTGACTATTATTTTTTGTCAAGATCAGATTTCTTTTTTTTCAAAATAAATATTAGAATTATATGAAACTTTTTATCTCAAATGATGGTTATATATTTTTGGTAAATTGGTTGGGGATAAATAGCGAATGCGACTATTTTGGATTAATTTTTATGGGTTTTTTTTTTTTTTTTTCCTATTAACAATATATTTTTGGGCCTCTTTCTTATGTCTAGGCTAGGCTTCACTTCAATCAAAGGTTTGTTTTGTTTGACGGTTTTAGCAGTTGTGATGCTTATTGTATCCTATCAGTATTTTTGGTGTTGTCTGTTGGGCTAGTTGTGCCCATTGGTGATGTTTGTTATGTTGGTGGTTCTATGGTATTTGACGGTTTTGAGCAGTTTGATGGTTATTGCATCTCATCGATATTGTTGGTGATTGGGCTTTTGGTGTTGTTTATATTACCAGTGTTGGTTGTTTGTTAAGTGTTTTAAATTAATTTCTTTGTCATTTTTATTTTATTTCCTTATCTCGAGGACTGTTCCCTATTTATATCCATGTTAACCTTATCAAAATAAAAAAGATATATTATAAAAGTTTTTTTTCCATAAATATATATATATAATAAAAATGATAAAATATTAGTTAACATTGTGTATTTATTTAATTCTTCAATATGTATCATAATAAATTTAGTTGTCTTTTTAAATAAATGTGTATCTACCATTCATAATATTATGTATTGTATTTTATTTTGATATGTATATATATATATATATATATATATATATATATATATATATATATATATATATTTTAAATCTTACTTTTAAATTAAGTTTAAACTTTTTTTTTTAATAAATATTAAAATATTATATAAAACTTTTTATCTATCTTAATAAATTTAGTCTATTTTGATATTTTGGCCTACATATGGATGAAATTTAAATATGATTTTTTAATTTTTTTTGGGGTTAAGATCAAATTTCATTTTTTCCTAAATATTAAAATATTATATGATTTTTTTAATTTTAAATAATACTTATATATTTTTGGTAAGTTAGTTGGAGAAGGAATAATGAATGTTACTATTTTATATTAAATTTATGGAGTTTATATTTTTACTTATTAACAATACATCATTAAAATTATAGATTGTATATTGAATTTTATTTTTTGTAAAGATCAAATATTATTTAAAAAAATAAATACTAAAAAAAATTATATCAATTTTTTTAATCTTAAATAATGATTGTGTGTTTTTTTGAGTTAATTACGAGACATAGTGAATGCCATTATTTTTTGGGGTTTATAATCTTTTTTATTAACAATACATCATGAAAATTATTGATTGTTTATTACATAAACATTCATTAATATTATGTATTTATCTTTGAATCTTATTTTTTTTTTTTATCAAAATAGAATTTCATTTCCTTAATAAATATTTAAAAATTATATGGAAATTTTTATTTTAAATGATGGTTATGTATTTTTTTTAAAAATTAGTCAGAGGATAAATAATAAATAGTAAATTTCACTATTTTGAGTTAATTTTTGTGGGGTTTATATTTTTATCTATTAATAATATATCATGAAAATTATTGTTTGTTTATTGAATATAAATTAATCAACAATATTTATTTATTAATTCTTTAACATATATTATAATAAATTTAGTTGTCTTAGTTGAATAAATGTGTATTTATCATTTATAATATTGTTTATATTATGTTGGTTTATGATGTCAATGAAAAAGAAATATATAGAATATGATTTTTGAATCTTATTTTTTATCAAGATAAAACTTCATTTTTTAAATTATTGGTTTTTTATTAAATAAACATTCATTAACATTATGTATTTATCTAATGATTTAATATTTATCATAATAAATTTAGTTGTCTTAACCTTTTTAATGGGGCAATAGTGAAAGAATCTAATAAGATGAGTAGACTGGATGCAGTTTGGGTTCTTTCCAAGTCAAGCTCGTTTAAAATCAACTTTGATGGTGCTTTTAGAAGAAATCCAAGGATTTCCAGAGTAGGATGTGTAGTAAAATATTGTAGTGGTTTGTTAATTAGAGTGACCTCTCTAAAATTGAAGGATGGTATAAATAAGGAAGTGGAGGAACATGCTTTGGTTGTAGGTCTGGATTTCACTGAACTAGTTGTGGGATGGATAATTTAGAGATTGAATGGGATTCACAAGTGGTGATTCAGGTGGTTTTGAAACAATTTACTAAGGCTTAGAACATTGAAAACATTTTGTATATAGCCTAGGAATTGCTAAAAAAGTTTAATGCTTGGAAATGTGCCCATTGTTTCCACAAAGCAAATAGGGTGGCATATTTTCTTGCCAACATTGGGATTGATCAATGGGAGGATAGTAGGATTGATAATTATCAGGATAAATGGGAGGATTGTAATGGGATTGACATCGTATAAGTGTTATAATTTGGAGGATGTGTCATGTGTGAAGGATTTGAATTTCTCAACAATGATAAGGGAAATTAATCATGAAGTGATATGTTTAATCATTTTGGCAAGGTAAATTTGGACATATTTTATTATTTTGGTGAGTGGTAGTAGTTTTTAGTGTTGAGATCGGTGTTAAGAGGGAATTTCTCTTCAGGTATTCACATTTAGTTAGTGTTTAAAGTGATGGAGCAAGTTATGGTTGAATCATTATTTTTTATGATGGTTTTAGGAATTGGTATGAGGAAGGAAATGGGCTTTGAGGGAATGGTTTTGATGAGTAGATTGAAAAACATGTTATGGGTGTCGATAGTTGAAATTGAAGAAGCCATTTTTTTGGTTGTAGGTGTTGAGGTGTTGGAGAGGAGTATTTGTGTGAAGGTTAATTATGACCTAGCCTCATTGTTTATTGGGAATTTATTGATGCTTAAAGTGGATAAGTCTTAGGTAATAGAATTGGTATTATTTTTTGTCGCCTCGACCCATAGAGTAAATTTGGAGTCTAAGTTGTTAAAAATGGATAATGGGCCATTCAAAGAGCTACCCTTCTTAGGTTATGATGGGATAGGGTTTGTTCCTTTGCATGTTTTTAGGTTGTTAGAAGAAAGGATGGTCCCCTATGAAAATGGTAGAAGATCTAAAATCAATTCTGGATGTTGAATATGAGAAAGCAGGGGAGTCCAAAGTAGTGATTCTAGGCCTAGTGGCTCTCAAATCACCCATTTCAAGTTTTGAGGAGTGGAGGGCATTTCTAAGATCTCCTATAAGGATTGAAACTATCAAGTTCCTCATGTATGGCTTTGCTCGTGGGCTTTTCTCTATTCTAAAATGGGTTGAGAAAAGGACAAAGAAGGGGGCCTAGGTAGTTAGGTTGGGTGGTGAGATGGGAGGACCTAAGTTTGAGGGGAATTACCAAGAAGGAGTAGAGGCAAAGCTTGTAGGTAGTTCAGGAGGCTATCAGGTGAAGGCAGAGTTGGAGCAGGTTGATGAAGCTAGGTGTTCTAATTTGGTGGTAGATGAACATATGATGTTATACAGTGAAATAATTGGTATTATTTGGGGTGGGGATCTAATAGTTATTTTGAATTAAGTTGGTCCCATGTGTAGGGTGGCACTTTTTTGATAGTGTTATATAAATTATTTTTTATATGGTATATATTGGTAGCTTTGTTATTAATGCAATGTTAATAAATGGCAATATTTTGGATTTTTGTATTCTAGTCATAATACCTTACTATATTTTTCCTTTAAGCTAATCTAATTCTTTTTTAATCGTTGGGTCCCATCAACCCTGATATCGATAAAAAATGAGTTATCATCATTGAATAAATATATATCTATCATTCATTAAATTATTTATTATACTGAATATAATCTTTGAATTTTATTATCAAGATCAAACTTCATTTTTAAAATAAATACTTGAAAATTATATGAAACTTTTAAACTTAAATGATAATTAAAT